>JASGAU010344893.1:0-15613 GCA_030220045.1 Australoheros facetus | reverse complement strand
AAAGTTGGGTGGCGCATTCTTCCGGTTGCCATGAAGCTGTGCTCTCCATCATCCACTGCTCCCACAGGTTACGCAAGACTGCCTTAAAGCTCCGGTTTACAGAGATGTCAAGTGTCTGAGTATTTTGGTTAATGTGTTAATAATTTCACATATAAGTCGCTCCGCAGTATAGGTCGCACCCCCGGGCAAACTATGAAAAAAAGTGCGACTTATAGTCCGGAAAATACGGTGTATATATATATATATATATATATATATATATATATATACTCAGCCATAGTATCATACAGACCTGCCTGGATACATCTGTTAAGCTGAAACAAGGGCTATAGTCTGTGTTTGCTTAAATTATTATAGAATTTATACACACAAATGCAACCATCCTGTCTTTTTTCTCATCTTGCTGACATACTACATGCAGCATTCTTTCCATGAGCTGGAAGATCTGGAATGCCTTTTAGGTGATAATTTTCTCACCTCTTTCTGCAGTTCGGGTGTCTTCCGTGTAATTTGAAGTTGGCCATGGATGTGAGATAGATAGGGTGCTTGTAGTCTGCATAATAAAGTGATGCTTAAAATGTGACTTAAAGTCTAAAGCACTTCGAATGGTCAGTATAACTAGAAAAGTGTTTTGCAACTGCATTGCATTATATGGTTTGATTGGTTAATATTTTGAAAGACATTGAATACTTCAGCCTGATTGGTTCAGCAACCACCCTGCAGTTTGCCTAAACAGACTTTGTTAAAGTTATTTGTTATATGAAAAAAGTTTAGTCAATTGACTAGAATCAGCCAGCAATGCAAAAATAAATATATTCTTCACAGCTCTGTCATTCTGTTCTTTGCAGTCAACTGTCTTGCTAGAATTACCCTTGTTGCTTCAGAGCTATATTATTTAAATCCTATGGCACTTAATAACATGATCAAGTTAGCTGCATGCAGGTTGAGTCCTTGTGGCATTTCTCTATCCTGCCTTTAACAGCTTTAATCACTGACTAATTCTTCAGTGGGAGTGTTCAATATTCTTTACTTTATGAAAGGCTTTCAGTGTCCCCACTGTACTGCAAACACAGTGTAACCTCACTCTCCCATCTCACCCCCTCTTTGCCTCTCTCTGTGCTTTCTTTGTCCTCCTCCTCCACCCCACTGTGTGAAAGGACAACTGCCCTCCATCACTAAACAGGGACAAGTGCAGTCAGCATCTTGGTCCTGCGGCTATTCTCCGATCCAAACTCAACTGTGCAGAAGCGACTGAGCATTTTTGTAAAAGCCCCCACTGTTTGGAAACTGTTAATCAATAGGAACATTCTGTCAAAAGGTCCCCAGCGCATGTGTTAATCTGACTGGTACTTCTCTTTTCTTTTTGAATAAAGCAAACATAGACTAGAATACCATATTCAATAAACAATCTAAATAACAGCTTATTTGTAATTCATGCAATTATACCTTGAAACCTATTTGGTGCCACTTAAAGTCATATAACCAATCATTTGGATAAAAAGTCTTTCCACAGCTAAACAGCTTTCAGCTTTTAGCTCCTGGACAAACAGAGAACTTGGAAAGAACAAAATAGAGCCAAATTTGCTGTGACATAATGGCAAGAATCAATATGACTTTTCCTTCCTAAATGGAAGATAATGGTATCACAATGGAGGCGTGTGGAGCTTGTCTACTCAGCCAGCCCTGATTGATCTGTTACTGCAAGAGTCACTTTGGGACCCGCGAAGTGTCTGGATACATTAGTGTCACACACATGCACACACGCATCCACATACACACAAGCACACACATACACACACTGGGTTTACTTTGAAACTTCATTGTCAGATCTTCTTTCACACTCATACATCATCATTATGTATTACTTACCTGAATATTCCATCCTATCTATTCTAGGATTTAATTTCTTTATTCACCAATTGTCTACTTCTGCTTCAATTAATCTGTGATTTCAAAAAGAGCCAGGCAAGCTCTTTTTGAAGTTCTTTCTTTGTTATTGCTTATTCTCAGAATCCAGAATTCTGCCTGAAAACCACCAAAAACGTATCCTACTTATTCAAATAATAACATTGATGAAAGCATTTTTAACTCTAATGTAGCTAAAACTTATAAAAAAAATGTTTAACCTAGGTAAAAAAGCATTTGTCTCCTTGATGATTTATTTTTTGTATATTTGTCACAGTTAAATGTTTCAGATCATCTAACAAATTTGAATATTATTCAAAGATAACTCAAGTAAATGCAAAATGTGGTCTTTAAAAGATGATTTGATTTATTAAGGGAAAAAAGTTATCCAAACCTACCTGGTCCTATGTGAAAACTCACCTTTGGTAAATCATAAATTAACTCTGATTAATCACGTTATTAGCTCGCTGTTTCGAAGAAAAAGTCATGCTATTGTCATAGCCTCAGCATCAGTGCTGACAGTGGCATCTATGCCACAAAAACTATAACGTTGGCTATAACATGAGAACAATGTAACCAAGGATGTTCAAATTCACACCATAGATGCATCTACTAAAAATCTCATAAGACTTTGAATCTCGTGACCTGAAGGTAAAGGTCAGCAGTCAAGTTCCACAAAAACTTTAATGTTGGCCAGAACAATGTGACCTAGGATATTCAAATTCTTTCCAGCTACTAAAAATCTCAAGCAAGTTCTAATCTCTGCAACCTTGACCTGAAGGTCAGAGGTCAGGTTTTCTGAAAAATCTTGTAAATGCAATAACTCCGAAATGATCTCACCAAGGATTCACACCATAGATGCATGCTGTTCAAGTTAGACCTATCAGACTTCACACACTTCTTCACTGACTTTACTATAACAACACCTTAACCCACCCCTCCCGCGTCCCCCCTCTTATGAATCAAAAATAGCCATGCGTTGGCACCCATTCAGCGGCGCTCTTGTTTGGAAAGCTGAATTCAGTTTCGCTATCCATACTCAGGCAAGATTATGACCTGCCAGGCCTCACTTGGCTCAGTTACAAGAAAGAGACTGGACAAAAATTGCATCTGTGCAAGAGTTCCAAGGCGAAAACCACTGCTGACCAAAAGATCACAAAGGCTCATCTCACATTTGCCATAAAACATCTTGATGACCCCCAGAGACTTTTGGGAAAATACTCTGGACTGATGAGACAAAAGTTGAGCTTTTGGGAAGGTTTGGATCCTGTTACATCTGACATAAAACTAACAACATTTCATGTAAAAAACGTCATACCAACAGTGGTGCCAGTGTGATGGTCCTGGGCTGCTTTGCTGCTTCAGCATCTGGATGTCTTGCTGTAATTGATGTAACCATGAATTCTGCTCTCTACCAGAAAAGCCTGAAGGAAAATGTCCAGCTATGAGTTTGTGTCCTGAAGTGCACTTTGTTATGAAGCTCTGAATGCCTCAAAAGAACAAAAGGATGTTTGTGCTCAAAAATCCTCCAAAGTGGCTGAATTTAAATAAATCTATAGAGAAGAGGTGTGAAAGAGTCATTGCCAGTTAGCATAAACACTTTACTGTAGTTCTTGCTGCCAAGGGTGGCACAACCAGTTATAAGGTTGTGCTTTTTACTTTCTCATGCAGGGCCAGGTAGGTTTGGATAGATTTTTTTCCCTTAGCAAATTTAAGTATCATTTACTTGGGTTATTTTTGTCTAATGTTAAAATTTTTTTAATGGTCTAAAACCTGTGTGACAAATATGCTGTTTTAGATCAGTTTATGTAAGCAAAGACCAAATGCCAGTGTCCACACTCACAAACTCCTACTTGGAGGATCATTCCCTTGGTGAAAACTTAGAGCTGTTCAGTGTCAAATCACTGTGTGAGGACTCTCTTTCAGAGATTTTGAACACATATTACATAATTTCCATAAGTTTCCATTCTGAGCAGACTTTGTCTAAGGGAATAGCCATATTTCTTAGCCTGTTAATGATTACTAAATGATATTGTAATAAATGTTTCAATATCAGTGAGCCTATTCAAATACTGCTGTTCAGTCAAAGTTGCTGGTGTCTCCAAGATGCACACCTTTAGTGTGTACAAACCTTGGTCCTGTGATGCACATGTCGCAGCAACAGTAAGACCAGCCTCATTCCCAACTCTGTGTATCACAACCCAGACCATATTCTTTTCCTAAACCTACGCAGGTAGTTTTAGTTCATAAAGCAAAATAAACAGAGGTTAAAAGCAATCAAAAATCAAGACAAAAATTTAAATGTGTGATTTTTTTGTTGTTGCCATTTGTAAGTTACACCACTACAACTCTATCTGTCTACTGACATGTAATTTAAAAAATTTGTTAGAACTTCTGGACAGTAATTATAACTTTTATATATACTTTATATATACACGGCACAGTATTTATTAACCATTTTCAAAGTTTTATAATCATTGGGTGGAATACAATTACCAAACATTATTCATTTGAATTTAGTGAAACAATGAAAAGTAATAACCTAAGTTTAATTAACTATAAACTTACATTTATTAGCAGTGGATGTTATAAAGTGTTACCAAAGTGTGGAGAGATAAACTAACCCTGAATAAAGCAAACTGGTAAAGTGAAGCCAGAACTCTGGGTAGTTATTTATCCTAATAGGGTAATGTCACAAAAACTTGCTGCACTTACCAGATGACATCTGTAAGGGATTAGGAATTAGGTCTTAAGGTGGGCAATGAGAGTGAGTTAGACTTTACATGCATAATCTATAGATGTCCTTACTCTGCAAATCACTTTTGTGCCTGCTAGATCTCCATTATTTAGCAGAAAAACGTGTATTTCCCCAGTGTCAGCTGATTTATCATCTGATCATGATGCTATGCTCTGTGACTGCTGAAGTAGCTTCTCCTTTATCTGGCATGTCAATAAGGAGAGAGTAGTTGCCCTTGAATTTTTCACTGATGCCAGCCCCCTTTTGGTTTGGGGGTGGGGGATTGTGCAGGGACTTTGCTTTGAGCATGTCTTGTGTGACAAGTTATTCTCATTACCTGCAGAAATCCAATCAAGTGCACATTTTGAGCTGTGCCCAGTTATAGCTGTTTGTGTTCTCCATCCTAAATTGCAGTTTATGACGAACAGGCATATACTGTGCTTTTCTACCACAATGAAGCTGCCATTAATAAAGGCCACTTCTCTGTTCCATTCATTTTTATTCATTCGATTATTTTTTGCCTTGATTGACATTTTTATTCTCTTTGCAGCTCATATACCAAGCCTTAATAACAAATTGGGGACATATTTATAGTTTCATAGGAACATGAATTTCTAGGTGTGTTTTGATGTAAGGAGTCTGTTTTATATCACGCTGTGTGGAGGGGAAACTTAATTAAAGCCAGCGAAAGCAGTAAATGAACCTCACTGCAGGCAGCCATGAAAAAACAGAAACTAGATGAGACTTTTTTTTTTCTTTTTAGTGTAAAGCTGCTGGGTGACTATACACGCGTTTGCTGTTGACACAGCTGATTGTGGATGTATCACCATCTAAACAGCTTTTCAGTAACTCTACATGTGTATAAAGAGTGTAGTTAAGTAATAACTGAGTAATAGTTTCCCTTCTTCCACAGGAAGGATTGGTTCTGGAAAAATATTTCCGTGTCTGCATTATGAGAGCAATTAGTCCTTTGGTGTTGGCAGCAGTCATCCATTTTGAATGTTATTAAACCAATATCGATAATAAGCTATCATCATCACTCCTATGTGAGGCACTTGGTGACTGTGGGAAGGAAGAATGCCCTTTAAACAGGAAGAGTGCTTTAGCTCCATAAAAAAGAGCAGACAAAACAAAATGACATAACTTTAAAGGCATATAAATGTATAGGGAGAGAAGAGTACCTAGATGTGCAAGGGATAGTTTAGGCTAACCTGATCCAGCCCAAACTGTAAGCCTCATCAAAAAGGAAAGTTTTAAACCTATTTTTAAAAGTAGAAATGGTGTCTGTCTCCCAAACCTAAACTGGGAGCTGGTTTCACAGGAAATAAGCCTGATAACTGAAGGCTCTGCCTCCCATTTTGCTTCTAGCAACTCTTTATGAACCTCAGAAACTGCAAGTAAGCAAATAAGAATAAGAAAATCATGAAGAGATAATCATCCACAAAAGAGACTCTAATTACTTACCTTTTATGCTGGAGTCTATTTCTGATCCTCATTAGCAAACTGATTCCAGACAGGTTTTATGATGCTGACACAGGGGGCAGAAAGGTGTGACAACGTGCAATCAAGAATGAGACAGAATTTATGCATAAATGTTTCTGCATTAATGTGTGTAATGTGTAAATGGTCATCAGGTAAGAGTATCCCTTTCACCTTAGAACACTGAATTTGTTATTTTTTCTGCAAATACTCAGATATGAGTCATCTATCCCACTGCAACCATTTAATCAGGTGAGATCAGACTGCTGAGCCAATCAGGAGACAGAACTCAGGTCTACAGGCAATTAGAAAAAAGTTATAATGACAATTTATTCATCTGAATCATGGTGAGTCATCTCAAAGCACTAAAATACTGAAACAAAAGCCAAAAATTTTATAACATCTATAAAATTAGCCTCAGGGAGGTACAGCTATCTGCTGTGACAGGCTGCAGAGAGGAAAAAGAGGCCCAAGAAGAGGACAAAAAGATGAGAAACTACAAACAAGGCATAAATGTTCAAGTACTAGAACTGATTGTTGTCAGATTGGGGGGTTGTCACCTTTGTATTTTAGTATTTGTGGCATCTTTGGATTTCTTCTAATGTTGGCGCTTTAGCTCAGGTATGTCTTGAGGATAACTGCAATGTTTCTGCATTTGAAGTGCATTTGAAGTGCATCCCATTTAATGTTAGTGATTTTCCTTTGGCCACCACAGCTTTTGAATTCTTATCAGAGTACTGATCCTGACATGAGCTAAATTCCCCATCAGCAGGAATGTGGAGCAGAGCTGGACTACGACTTTCAGAATGTTAATGACTTTCTGAAAACTCAAATTTTCCTATAAATACACATTTAGAATTTTTTGGTTCACAACTTACAGGTTTCTCTTTAATCACTTGCCAGTGATTTTGTTTTCAGGGCAGACATATTTTGTTTTCTGTTATTTTCCTCTAATATATGCGTTGATGCAATGATGGATGTTCACATTGGCTCAGCGGTAAACCCTTTCCGACCCTTTTCTGCTCTATATGATATCATTGAGAGTTTCCTGATGAACTGACAGGTTACATCAAGACCCAGTATGAGATAAATAAGGATTATTCTGAACTCTTATTCAGACAAAGCTATTCTAGGAGAGTGCCAGAATAAAACTATAGCACAGTAGGTATGCTTTAAGATGCAGGGACCCTACAACATTCAACCTTTTGCTTTCTCTATAGCCAAGATTTGTATTTACCACATTCCTGTGGCCTTCTGATTGACAGGATGTTGGAAATGAACTCATCTCCTGCCTTGTAAACATCTAAGACAAGTACCATTAAGCTTTTATTTATTCATCTTAGTAAGTAGAAGTATGCATTCCTTTATTAATCTTAGTCAAGCTTGAAAAAGTTCCTCTTTTTGTTCTTCACCTTCATTAATTCACCAACTCTGATCTGGAAGGAAAGAGTGAAACAAGAGAGAAAGGACAGTGCTCAGCTCTCCCCACTCCTCAACCACCCTGAGGTACACCAGAGAAAGGGAGGTAAACAACTTTCAACACATAAATATTTAAATATTTCATTAGATGCTGTCTCGTGAGGAGACTAAGGAGAGCTTGGGGATTTAGCTAAAGCAGCAGGCGCAAAGTCAGACCAAGTCAAAGACAAATCCATTCTGTCAATAAGAACAAACAGTGTTTGGAGTTGGTGAATTATATAAACACGTAAATGTATAAATTATGCATGTACATCTATGAATCAAGTATCAATATCTCTTAAAATATGCATGACTGGCTGCTGTACGGCTTCTAAATCTACATGTAGGCATGTAAGCCTTTGTTGTATACTGGATGCCCTTCAGACAGCAGCACAGCAGCTGGAACAGTAGCCTTGGAGCTGCACTTTCTACAGCCATCATTCTGCCTGTTTTCACCTCAGCCTTCTGTCTCTGTCACAGGTCTAAATGCTCTAATGGTAATGATACTGCATCTTTGAAATTTTTTTAGTAGCATGTTAGAATATTTCACCTCATAATGTTCCAGATTCCAACCTTTGGCCCTCTGGTCTCTTTCTGTGTGGCATTTGCATGCTCTCCCTGTGTCTGGATGGGTTCTCTCGGGGTACTCCAGCTTCCTCCCAGAGTCCAAAGACATGTTTGGTCAGTT
Organism: Australoheros facetus; assembly: GCA_030220045.1. Lineage (NCBI taxonomy): Eukaryota > Metazoa > Chordata > Actinopteri > Cichliformes > Cichlidae > Australoheros > Australoheros facetus. The sequence goes on along the minus strand of JASGAU010344893.1, from coordinate 7,346 downwards.
TGGGATTTTATAAACTGGCTGTTTTTGTGGATATGACGACCTGCTTTTCAGTTAGGACTGGACTCCCACACACTAATTTCAATAAGCAGGTAAGAAAATAGATGGATGGACCTCATTAGTATATAACAACAACACAAGTAGCCCTACTCTCAAAAACGCTCCTCTATAGCATGCTTCTTTCAATGAGACCCCTCCAATACACTGCTCCACCATTTGGAATATGGCCCTGCATAGTACAGTATTTCTCAGTAACTCTCACAGCATTTTTCTTTTAAACTCTCAGCTCTGAAGACGTGTTTCCAAAACAGCTCATACGTGCAGCAAACCTAATAACACGTGAAAGGCTGTAACTCTCCTGGAACCCTTCATTCATGTGTCAAAATGAAATGCTCCTTTGACTTTATATAAACCAACATGTACTGTGCAGGGCTATTATTTTTCTGAGAATGATGTTTCAAAAATGCTGATTTCAAAAGCACGTGGTTTTACATTCTATGTTGGAAAGAAAAAGCATATTTGCACACAACAAAGTGAAAAATACAGTCATATAACACAATAAGCTATAGTTACAGTAAGAGGAAAAAACTCAAAAAGCACAGAACTAATCATGTAGAATAACAGTTTCAAAAAGCACACAGTGTGGAAACAAAACACAGGCCTACTATGAGCAATACTACATTGAAGTAACAGCGCTGGGAATCACTGAACATCCCGTCACTGTTTTCCCTTTTTGCCACAAATTCTCATCAACCTCAAACTGAATGAGCTACGTTGTGATGTAATATGTTGTTGTACACTTCAGTGTATATCTGAACAGGCTGCTGTTTTATTGCAGACAAATTGTTTGAAATGTGTTGCGCTCAAACTCTAAAAGTTTTTAATTCACACGGTGATTTTAACAATGAGATGAACTATTCTGTGTTGGACACACACGACTACAAAATGCTAAAATATTTTAAAGAGTAAAACTAGACGACGGAAACATTTAGTATAGTTGCTTCACACTCATAGAAAACCAGTTATTGTCAAAAATCTAGACGACTTTACTTTGAGCCAAAGCACCTGCAACTGTCACAACTAATGGATTACACACTGTGTAGGTTTCCACACCATGGAGCTCGGCTTGATGCTCTCAATAATTTTCTCGTTGTCATCCATATCCATAAAAGAAGAAATCCACAGGACCACTTGTAAACATTTAAAAACATTTACTTAAACTAAAAACACAAAAATCATCCATCATATCCAAAGCATGAACAAGAGAGAGAGAGTGAGAGAGAGAGGTCAAAAAAACCTTATGGGCCTCAGTTAACGTTGCAGTAACAAAAACCCCATCAAACTCGTACATGTTCCCATACATTAGAAATACCACATAAATTACATTTTTATCCACCTTAAACAGTTCAAATGCCCTTTAAGAGATCAACTTATTACAACAACACACAAATAATCTAAAATACCTGTAAACAAGCCTCTTAATCCCTTCTAAATCAATTAACTTATACTACAGTGAACTTAAACTGTCCTTTAAAACAACTAATTTTTTATTGGTAACCCTTTTTTAACTAAATATCATAGAACTGCATTTAGGCTCCTACACACTCCATCACAAAGATCTAAGTGTTTAGCTGTTTTTTTTTTACTTTTCTCTTTATAGCTTTAGTGATTTATCAACCCTTTGAGGTGTAAGTCATGACTGACCATGAGAAGTAATTCATATTTCTAAGACTGCCCTCTACCCTTAAACCCTGCGATGTGGAGTAATATAAAAGCTTTTTAAGTAGGTATCAAGTAGAAATTTTTATTTTATAAAAACACTATAAATATAAGAAATTGGCACTCCAGAGGGTTAAGGGTAGGGTTGCATGTGATAATTGATGAAAGAAAATCACTGTTTTTCATACAATCTTATCCAGCAGCAGGTAAAGGAAATCCAGATTCCGTAAGTGTTCACAGACATCTATTTATAGCATGTTCATAGTCTTCCTCCAATCGTCTTTGCTCTGTTTCTGTTTACTATGCATCTGTCTGGGTTGTGTGAATGCCACAAAAAGATAATACTTAAAGAGAGAAGGAAAAAATGTTAATAATTAGTAAATAGGTTTTGGTTATCAAGGCCAATTATAATGAGTAACCACTACTCTATGCATAATTAGATTTTAATCCTGGCCCTAGGCCACAGTCTAAACAGTTCCACAGTAATCAATTTAGATAACATTTAGCCCGTAATCTATCATCCTACCACACAAACACTACTTACTGCTAATTCATATGCTGATTAAATAGGGCTATTCAAAGTGATGATATATAATCTGATATTTTGTCTTGTAAAATAGAAGTAAAAAAAATGGGCACAGCAGATTTGTTATTTAAGAAATACAACAGCAGGAGGGCTTTGTATTTAAGTACTTGAATTAAAAAAAGAACTGGTAGGTAACTATCACAATGGAATTTTTCTTTTTTACAGTACTTTGGCTGTTGTTTCTGTATGTTGATGGAATTCTCAAAGTGAGACCCTCAAAACATCACAAAAAGTTAGCAGCGTGTCGTTACCATTAAAGTAAAAGTTTGATTAGAAGATGGGTGTGTGTCATGAACTGCTGCGGCTGGCAGGAGTGAGGACCTCTAAGCAGACACCAGAGACACGTGAGTAAACTCAAAACACAGCTTTAGTGCTGGAGACAGGGTTGCAGACACATAAAGGGAGCAAACTTAAACTAACTAACTAACTGACTGACTGAAGACTGCAGGACGAGCACGATGACAATGACGCGAAAAGGACTGACTGGAACACAGACAATATAAACACGCTAGGTAAAGAGGGGATTAGGAACACCTGGGAGGGAGACACAGGAAGTCAAGCACACTACACTAGAAATCAGACAGTACCAAAATAAGACAGGAACTACATGAATGAACAAAAGCCAAAATACAAACTGGAAAACATAACAAGAGCTCAATGAAAACATAAACCAAGAGAACTAAACGCAAAATACTGGGCACATGTCCCAGGATCATGACAGTGTGATCTGAGTCAGGAAAATTATCACGGTCACGGGACAGTGACCTGTAAAATTTCATAACATGGTCATGTACCTCAGACGCTCGCATTAATCACCAAAACCCCCTCATTTCGCCACATCACCCCAGTCCTACAGCAGCTCCACTGGCTTCCAGTTAAGTTCAGAATTCAGTTCAAAATCCTCCTGTTCACATTCAAGGCCATCCACAACCGTGCCCCTCCTTATCTAGCCGAACTTCTTCACATCACCTCCTCATCCCACACCCTCCGCTCTTCCTCCTCTATCCGCCTCAGAGCAGGAGAAAGCTCTGTTCCCCAGCTATAGAACTCTCTCCCACCAGGCATTTGCAATACTAACTCTCTTCCTTTGGCCAATTTAGTTTCTTGTTTGTGCTTTGTTGTGATTTTTCTAGTTTTCACCCCTGTAAAGAGTCCTTGGGTGTCATGAAAGGCACTTAGAAATAAAGTGTATTATTATTATTATTATTATTATTATTATTATTATTATTATTATGTAGTGAACTGCCCACAAAACCCATGCATGCCACTCTATGACAAAACAAGCCAATGATCTATATAAGAGCTTTACAGCAGAACTTCTACATGGTTAATGCTTAGGAGAAGACCTGTGGTAGATGCTGAAGGCAGCCAGACTATCCTGAGACAACACCCCAAACAGAAGCCTATATCCATCCATTTATCCTGGTCAGGGTCGCGAGGGGGCTGGAGCTGATATAGGGCGAGAGGCAGGGTACACCCTGTTGTTGCAGGGCCAACACAGAGAGACAGACAACCTCACTCACCCAATTTAGAGTGGCCAATTAACCTAACCCCAGTAAGTACATGTCTTTGGATTGCGGGAGGAAACCCACGCAGACACGGGGAGAACATGCAAACTCCACACAGCGATGGAGAGGCCTGAGCCAACGTGGAATCTAACCCAGGCCTTCTAGATGTTAGTCCGACTGTGAGGCAGCAGTGCTAACCACTGCATGGTGCAGCACTGTGGCGCAGTGCTGCACAGAAGCCTATAGTCTGGAAAATCTGATTCAAATATCACTCTTGAAGTCATACCCAATTTCATGCACAGCACGTCCATTGGGACCTCAACTTCTCCCCAAATTTTCAAAAAGCAGTGATAGTACTAGCACAGCAGCAAGTTTGTCTATTTCAAGACACTTCCATTTGCCACAAATACCAGTAAACCTCGGGAGACCCAGGTTGGAACCTCATCTGAATCTTTCTGACATGCAGAACACGATAGTAGATAGTATGCTGTTCTCACACTGGTGATCTCACATATTCCAGGACATTACCTTGCTCTGAATTTTACTTTCACTTTTGCTATTCTCTATCTGTATGGAGACCACACAGGTTTGTATTAATGAGTTTAATAACTGTTCAATATCTGGTCCAACAACTTTTGTGTGCTCCCATGCACCTGTGTTGGATAATATCGAGAAAAGCTCAGGCCTGCAGCATATGTGTGAGAACAGCTGTAGTCTTCACAAGTTTATTCTGAAAAACACATGCGTGATGTCTGAATCAGAAATTCTCAGTCACTAATCCACCAAAAACAAAAGAACCTGAATACAAATGGATCGCTGTCATTGCAGTCCTTGGCAGTGTAAAAGCTCAGAGGCCATCTGGCAAGTCATCTAAAACTAGACCCACTTCAGTTTGATTCAAAAGTTTCAAAGGTACACAGAGTAATGCACTGCTGATTAAATCTTAAGCATTGTAAAATATATTGTTAATTTTTGTTCAGCTTTTGCAAAGACCCTTTGATCTTTATGGTGACTTCTGTGTCTAAGTGAGCTTCTGGGAGCAATCAGTGTGGATCCAGAATAAAAAGCAAGGCAAGTATTTAAACTCTTTAAATGGGAATAAATAAATAAAATAAAAGTTCATCTTTCAGACATATAAAAAATTCAATTGAATCTAAAAAAAAATTTCTGTTACATTTGTAACTACTATGCCTGGCTTTTCTCAGTATTATTATTATTCTCTTGTGTTTAGGATGTGGCTATTTTGTGTGCTTACTGCCAAGTGCTTCTTGATGAGCAGGCAGTCAGAGCAGCAAATAAGAAAGAGGTGCATTCAAGGACAAGGGTGCATTCACGAGTGGCTGCTGCTCTGTCACATGTGGATAAAGGATTTTTTTTTCTTATCAACCACAGACAGTGTCAGTGAAAAAGTGTCTGACATTCTCACTGTTAAGTACAGGTTCTTAAGGATGTGTCCTTCCAGTTGTGCTGATCATGACAGAGCGTGTAATAGACCTGCTGGTCCATTAGAGGACATCATGTGGGTGTCACACTTTGATAATTTATTTAAGCCCAACTCGTTGCTACTATCTTTGGCTTGATTAGCAGCCATTTCAACAATGTAAATACATGCCGACCATAGCTTCATCTTAACTGACATAGAAGGATACTGGAACGAATCGCATGCCCTCCTTGGTTGGTAGCAACTTGTTGGCTTTAAATAAATCATCGACCCCTGCTGGTACTGCAATTTAAGCATACATTTCCATTACACGCAGGCAAAGTGTGACACCCACATGGTGGACGAATCTATTAAACCCTTTGCCGTGACACTGGGTTGTTCTCCGTGTATGCAAGCTTAATCATGATCAAAGGATCTTTTTCAGAAATTGATCTCCTAAAGTGAAGCTGAGTATTTGCCCCATACACAGGTTTTACTTGTATTTGGACCACCGGCTCTGGTCAGTATGGAGGCTCCCATTTCTCCCATAGTGTGCGATTAGCACGCTAATCTTTATTTTTATTTTGTTTTTTAAAGATTTTAAAATACTTTTCTTTTTATGCTCTTGGCTTTTGGGGAGGATGGTATCATATGACAATGTAAATGGACTAGTTCTTATATAGTGCTTTTATACTCTAACTGAGCACTCAAAGAGCTTATACAACATGTTGACATTCACCGGTCCATACAAGCTGTCATGATCCTGGGACATGTGCCCAGTATTTTGTGTTTAGTTCTTTTGATTTCTGTTTTCATTGAGCCTTTGTTATGTTTTCCAGTTTGTTTTGGCTTTTGTTCATTCATGTAGTTCCTGTCTTATTTTGGTACTGTCTGATTTCTAGTGTAATGTGTTTAGTTTTCCTTCCTGTGTCTCCCTCCCAGGTGTTCCTAATCCCCTCGTTACCTAGTGTGTTTATATTGTCTGTGTTCCAGTCAGTCTTTGTCGCGTCATTGTTATCGTGCTCGTCCTGCGGTCTTCAGTCAGTCAGTTAGTTAGTTAGTTTAAGTTTGCTCCCTTTATGTGTCTGCAACCTTGTCTCCAGCATTAAAGCTGTGTTTTGAGTTTACCCCACGTCTCTGGTGTCTGCTTAGAGGTCCTCACTCCTGCCAGCTGCAGCAGTTCATGACACAAGCACTTTCATGTGAAACTAAGCTAAGTGCTTATTGTCTAACACTCACACACATTCACACTCTGCTGCTTGTGTCGTGGAGCAACTTGGGGTTCAGTATCTTGTCCAAGTATACTTTGGCATGCAGCCCGGAATCAAACCGCCAACCTTCCAATTGTCCTGCTCTACCTCCTGAGCCACAGATACAGCACTTGGTATTCTCAGGAGGTCTTCCATCCAAGTACTAACCAGGCCCAACCCTGCTTAACTTCTGAGACCTGACAAGATTGGTTGGGTTTAGTTTTGTGTCACAAATTCCTTTGCACATTTTATGTGCTGGTGAACCAACACCAATTTCCCACCTTAGCATTATTAAAAATAATATGAATAGTGCAAACTTTAGAAAGGCCCTTTCAACAGGGATGTTTGAATTACAAAGTCTAGTGACCCAAAACATCTGATTTGTGTCCATGATGCAGCAGATAGAAGTTTAAGAACTGTCATCCCTGATGCCAAATTCATCTGATATAATTTATCAGCATTTTACCTTCATTTAGTACATTTTTCACTAATAAAACAATTTATTGAGCTTATAAATCTTCTATAAAGGATACCTTATCACAAGCTGTAACAAATCATTTTATTTATATTTTCTTTCCAGCTCTGGTTTATGTGAAGCCCACAAGTGTGTGTTCACGTGTGGATGTAATTAGAAATAAGCATTTGAATAAGGTCTATAATGTTGTGTTTCAGAGATATTTTGTTTGTATTTATATGGGTCAATTTGTGGTTCACGCTGTGTTAAATATTGAGTGTGTATGCAGTTACTCCGCTCCCACCAGTAGGAGGCACTGTGAGATGGTGGTATGTTTGCAGCTCGTGCATTTCCCTCATAGCTGAGGAGGAATCAGAGACGACAAACCGCTTCTCCTGTGTCATCCTTTGTT
>JASGAU010344892.1:20029-31990 GCA_030220045.1 Australoheros facetus | reverse complement strand
GTCAACTGCAGTTAGCATGGCTTGGAGTTCCAGGTCACAGGTATGGGGTCACAGGATCAGAGATGAGGCTTCATCCAGTCAAAGAGTCACACTCGAGTTCAAAGATCAGACCCAAGGTGAATGCTAATGCTGGGGGAGCGCTGTGTGTGGTTTGGTGCTGGGCTCAAGTGCGCCAAGCCTTCCTCCTGAAGGCTGCAGGAGTACCGGCCAGCTTCGGAGGTGGTGTGGTTGCTGGCAGGAGGGGCGTTGCTGCTGGCCACGTGCTCAAAGGAGCGTGAGAAGACAGCGCTGGCAGTGCGCGTCAAGCTGGTGAGAGCTCCCGCCTTGGGGACCGATTGGCTGGAAGTGAGCGTTAGCCGCTTGACAGACAGCTCTGCGTTCTCGCTGGCGGCCCGGCCCGTCATTAGAAGGCCAGTCTCCTTGTCCTTGCTGGTCCGCCCGCCAAGCCGACACTTCTTCATGGCTTTGGCCCCCAGGTTCAACGTTGTGACGCTGTTGCTGATAGTGATGGTGGGTGGGGTCATGTCAGCCCCCGCCCCACCTGGCCAAACCCCTTCATCCACCTCTGAAATATCCATCAGCTCATCCGGGGAACCCAGATCCACTGCGTCTGTGAGACATACAGAGGGAGATAAACAAGGACCAACATGAGAAAACAGCACAAGAGCGAAAAGAGAAAAGTCTCATCTGTCATCCAGCCTAATCCAATCAAACCTTTGGAGAATAAACTGTTCAAAAAGAGCAAATTGTGTTTAAATTTTGTGCAATATCATGTTGCTGGATGACAGAAGAGGTCCATCACTGTCCAGCAGGTGGCGCCCTCACACTGTAATGTCTCACCAATTGACCAGAAACCGTAAGTTCCAGCACAACACACATGTTAAGATACCCAGCAGCTCTGTGAGCCAAGAGTCAGTAATTTAGTGGCAGAGGAGTGCATCTGTCATCTCAAACGCAGGAAGAGAGCATCTAAGAGCAAAAGCCTCAGACCAAGGAGGGAAAGTAATGAAGGCAAACCAAGGCACAATTTAGTATACCCGAAATTGATTTTTGTCCTCTCGTCGCTAACTCTAAACACACAAAATCACTTTTCCTGCTTTCATTAACTCATGCATCCACACCAATGTGAGAGGCCAACCACAACCAACTGCATATTCACAAATACACATTTCTAAACTGATGCCACAGAACACCAGTAAACAGCTGAAAAAAAACAGACAGATAGGCAGGTCTTGTTACACTCTTTCATGTTCAGAATTAGCTTGTTCAAAACAGATCTGCACTCATTTGATTCTAAATTTAACATGGTGAGAGCACATAATTCAAGACCGGCATATCTTTCTTCAGCTCCTATCTACCAGTCAGAAGGAAGTAATCTGTGACCAGGTGCAACCCGGGGTAATGTATCGAGGAAGACAGACCACAAAGGTCTCTTGATAACGCAGAAGTCTTCTGGATATGCTAACAGAGATATATGGGACTTATGATTCAAGGTCATCATGACTTATCAGTGACTATTGGCTTTGGGGTGACCTTCATTAATCAAGATAGACTGCACAATGTACATAAATCTCATTTTAAACCTGTTTAAAGTGCCTCTTTGACTGATGTTCTGCTTTTGATGGCATCCAATCGCTCAGCATAAACGCATTTTAATTGCTTTGATATTAATGCATTTTTTAAATCAGGTTATTGATCTGTTATTCAGTGGAATCTTCAATAATTCACTTGCACTTTAGGAATTCCAGCAGGAGATCTTCATGAAGAAGCTTTAGCCACAAAGGAGAGAGTAAACGAATGAATGATGTTGGACAGACAGATGAGAGGAGCAGCGCAGTGAGAGGGTGGTAGAGCCCAGCGCAAAAAGGTAAAAAGGAGAGGGGGAAAAAAAAATGTCATGCAGCTTTTTAGACCACCCCCCCACACACAGTTACCTAGGTTACCCCAGGATCGGGGCAAGGGAAAGGAGGGGCAGGACCTTAGTACTGGTTCCTCCCTGTGGAGGTCGACCCTGAACCCTCATTCTCCACCATTCGCCTCACAGACTTCTGCCTCCTGACCTCCAGACGTGTGCCGGAGTCATGACCTCGGGGGTCCATGCTGACCTCAGAGGTAGCACCCATCATGTCGCCGTCAGGTGGGACACGACCATCAGGGCGTGGCCGCAGCGAGTCTCCGTTGGGCATTCGATCGCCGCTCACACCTGTTACACTGATCTCTGGGATGGTCACGCCCCCCACTGCAGCCTCACCGTCTACAATCATCTCCTGGTTCTCTCCTGGTGGGTGGTTGCATGGGCGGGGTAGTAAAACAATACACAGACACACACACACACACACACACGCGTGCAAACATTTCATGCACAAGTACATGAAAAACATAAAGGTGGCCAAATGCACAGGCACAACAGAACAAAACACAAACACATAAACAGGTAATCAATGTAATGGCAGAAAAATAAAAATAAAATCATAGTGATCAGAACAACAAATGGTCAACATACATGCTACATGGAAATGAATATGAACACAGTACTTAAATGAAATCATAGTTCATATTAAATCACCACTCATCCTCAAAAATAAATACTTAATGATATTTTTCCTCCATCAGTTGCTCACAGCAAAAGCTTTATGCATAAACAAGCAGCTCTGATAAGGGCTCAAAAAAAAAAAAAAAAAAAGTAGGATCCATGATAGGTAAAACAGGCATTAGGCTCAATATGAAACCTACTTATTAAACTAGCTGAAGGCTGTAATTTACCCAAAATACACTCTGGGAAAAGAGCGGCTCGCTGCTAATTCTACACCACAAAGAGGCTGCCATCATTTACTCTAAAGGGCAGTATAAGTCTGACTCATTTGTTCTCTGGTCATTATAATACTCATAAAAGTCATCAGCACAGGGCTCAAACCGCACAAGAAATAAATAAAAATAAGCATATACATTTCAGAAACTGTATCCTACTTTAAAAAAAAAAAAACAAACACACTACCTGCACTCTATCATCTCAGCTTTATGTGACATGTTGAATCTGCCTGCCTGGCTGGCTGTTCTTACACTGACTGTCTGTTTTGTCCCTGTGCTGCCACCATCTCAAGTGTATTCTAACAATTCAGACAGGTGGTTTTGAACGAGCAGATTCTAAGATGGAGAAGGACGGCACTAGTTTGAAAGCTGAGGATGGGCGATCTATGATCTTGAGGATTGAAGGATGACAAGAACACAGTGACTGTCACAGTGAAATGAGTAAATGGGTAATGAGTTCTAAACCTCTCGCTCTCTCCTTTGGCGTTACATCTATTCATCGGAACAGTTTCACCGTTTTCTTTTTAAGCCACGAAAAGTACGTGTAGGAACTCTGGTTTGGCAAGTCTGCCTCACGCCTGCGTCTCATTTATTTTTCTCCCGTGTATGCATCTCACCGTGTCTCTTCCAGCGGTGTCCCCTGATCGAGAGGGAGGTGACGGCGTTGCGAGAGATCCTCGAGGAGGTAGGTGTGATCTCCACCTGGATACTCCGCGGACCCTCCTTGTTGTTAGTTTTCAGTGCCGCACCGTGCAATGATGACTTGATGGCGTTACCCACCTGAAGATAACAAGAATAACATTTTCACAGTTCATTGTGTTACTTTGTGACACATTTTCAAAAGTGAGGAGAAAGACATCTGGCGTAAGCCTTAGATCAGGGCTTCTCAACGTTTTGATGAGAGTGTACATTTAAAAAAGCCAATACACAGTTGAGGACCACATAGGAAATATGCACCCAACAACAAAAGAAAAATAACTCCAAAAACAATTTTATTATTTCATGATTAAATTCATTACATTGCTTTAATGCAGAAAGAATTTGGCCTGCCTTTAATTTTTTAAATATTGTTTTTATAAATATTTAGTTAACTCAATATTTTTTCTGCAAGACCAAGTACAGATGATTTACTGTATACTGCCAAATTTAGTAGTTTTTAGTAAAGCTACAAAGCTTTCGATACTATAGGTCGATTTTCTTGTATTTTCAACAATTACAAAAAGGTTCTATTTTCATTTCAGTTTTTTCTCATTGGATACTGGGATCAGTGAAAAAACAGCAGTACTGTATAACAAGAGCTACTTGGGGATGCACGGATACTGAGCCTTCAATTAGGCTGACAGCTGTTTATCTTTTATCTATGTTTGTCTATTTATTCTAAAAATAAAATAAACAAAAAAAATGTTACACTTAAAAGTATTTCAGCTCTTCATTGGATGATCTTTGAACATTTAGCCAGCAAAAAACTGGTGAAACAGGTGACTATCGCCCACTGCTATCATTTTTGCCGATAACTAATATCAGCCAACATACCGATGTTCAGACAATATCAGCGCATCCATTCTGCAGCTACATTAGAAACTAATCTACCCCATCAACCAAGGATGGGATAGACACGAAGTACATGTTGAAATTTTGTTTATGTGACCAAACTAATAGCATCTCATCAATAATTTCACTTCTACCCGAGTTGTGCACAATCACAAATCTTGGCATTAACTAATGGAACAGGAAAAGAAACAAAAGGCCTTGTACTTCACTCTGAAAAGGATTTCACAAGTCTTTATATAATAATCTTAATGCTCCTACTCGAAATTCTCACGGGGCGCTTGCACTAATAATCTCCTAACAGTTGAGCATGTAACATGAGGCAGAAAGCCTCATAATCACAAACACAGCATGTCTTTTGTCTGTGAGGCTTCACCGCACTAGTCTCATGAGAGACACACACCACTGAGTTATGCTAAGCTAGCAGCCAGCTAGTGTATTCAACTTGCAAAAAAGAAACCAACTTTATTCTGAAAAAAATAAAATTTAAATTTAAACCAGCACCATCACTAATATAAACATAAATACTGTTTGTTTTTATTGTTGTGAAGGCGCACACCTTGATTTGTGTAGTAATACTGTACAGTACATGCAGGTTCAATCCTCTACTCTCTGGGCCGCAAGGATTACAGCTTAACAGAGCAGAGTGGAAAGCATGTAAATAATCTTGTGGGATTACACTCTGGCTGCAGTCTCTGGACACACACACACACACACACACACACACACACACACACTGTGCTGCATGAAACAAAACCACAGGCCAGCATGTGCACAACAATCACATGCTCTCCCTTTCTCTCGGACTCAAAGACGCACACATTTAAAGGAGGTGTGATAGTGGCAGAAAAATATTAGTTAACCCACCAACAGAGCTTCGGGGAACAACTCTAGTTGGGCTCGATACAAAACATCATCCAGTGCTTTGGATCCCAGTTCAACTTCACCGTTACACCTACACGCAGGCAGAAACACACACATACAATCAGTTTGTACACATTAGTCTAAACACACAGATTAAGAGATTCATTATAAAAATCAGACATATTTAAAAACGTGTAACTTTAAGAAATTAGCTGAGAAATCAGAAATGGTTGTAATTAAAGTGTCACATCATTCATAAAACAGAACCTTGGAATGTAAACTGTTCAGATTAATTATCTCAACTGTACAAACAAGGATCAGGAGCTCCCTGTACTGTACCCTATCTTTGTGAAATTTATTTAACATTGAAACTTAAAGCTTGACATTGTGAGGCTGTGGGAACTTTTGCTGCCCGTGTGCTGGCATATGTGTACACTCACAAGGCGTAGTGGATCCCTGTGATGAGCTGAACCAGGAACTCTGATGTGACGGTGAGTCGCGTGCTAATGCCTTTATAGCGCCGCATCTGTTGCCGTGGGTAACCACATATACACACCCTGATGGACAACCAATAAAAGCACATTAGAGGCTTGGATGAGTAAAAAAGGAAGAAAGGAAACAACTCCCGTGGGCCACTTAACTGCAGCACCATTAAGGGATATTTACTTAACTGTGACTAGCTAATATGAAACTCACCAGCCTTGTATTGATTTAACCATACCCACACATGCATTTTACAAGTTTCAGAGGAATCAACTAACATGAGGTAACATCTGTACATTAGAAGCTGTTACGCCTTGTACAGAGCTGCTAACACTGCAAACAGTTAAGGGGAAATCAAGGCTGATGACTTTGCTTTAGCTCAGTGCTCATCAGACCAATGCTCAGCTGTAGCTGGCAGATTACGGAGCTGGGATGTGTGTACACTGCAGCTCTTTGCCAAATAGCGGTATCTTGGCTCTCTCTGGCAGCAAAGTCTATAAGAGGATCGGATAAGCAATGACTTGCAAACCTGTGTGTGTGTGTGTAAGTTGCCTCCATAAAAAATTAGCTATAACCTCAGCAATACTAAAAGCTATAAAAGAATGACAGTAGTTTGTGTGTGTCTGTGTCTAGTCCTCAAGTTAAGTGACCCACAAATGCTGATTCGTGTGTGTATGTTTTACCTGGAGCTGAGCTGGCAGAGGGACTGCAGGGAGGTGGAGGACATGTAGCTGAGAGCCGCGTTGTAGCAGAGCAGCAGGAAAGTCAGCACCTCAAATCTCAACAACACAAACAAACCCTTGAAATGGCACATTATTTAAGACACACCAAAATCTTAAAACATGAAATTCAGTTATACTTCCATCTGTACTAAACTAAAGGGTTACTAAAGCAAGATATACTATTAGGATAACAAGAACCAGGGGAAAAAACCCCCCCCCAAAAAAAACAACACTACAATTATATTGATTATATCTGCAGGATCTGTAGATGCAACCATTTTTTAAAGCTGGATAAGAATTCTCTAAATTGAAAACATGTGATTTGTTAACCATTTTGAATACTGAGTTAGTTTAAAGCAGTCTAAAAAAGGCAGGGATGTTCAACTCAGGCCAAAGTGACCTTCAGACTTTCCTTTCAGTTATATTAATTTAAGAAACCCTAACGGCTAGATAACAAGTTCAAATGTAACAAGGCAGAGACAACTGCCACAGGCCATCGCTGAAGCTACCCTCAAATAATTGGTCATGGCAGCAGCTAAACTCACCATTCCTACACATGTCTTCATGAATCTGTTTTAGCCAGTTTGTTATTAAAAGTAATAGTACATTTTTAGGCTATGAGAAATGGTGCACAAATGAATTTTTTTTTTAAAAAGGACTTTTTTGGTCAGATTCTCCATCTTCGTTTATATGCATTCCTATTTTTTTTTATTTTTTAGTTGGTGTTTGCAACCATTTTTCAAACAAACAGACTGGTATCCAACTACCAGTAAAACACATTTTAAAACCAACAGATGCCTCTTACCTGTTCTGTGCTGTGAAGGTTTCTCTCTGGAGGTGAGGCCCGCTGTACACCACTTTGCTCAGCCCATGGTTAGCTAGAGCTCCTTCAGTAAGGGCCATGGAGCCAATAGCTGAAGGCTAGAAGTGGATAAAGTTTATACAACTACATTTCTGCATAAACAGCCCTAGCATGACTTTAAATGAGGAAACACTCACCTCATGGTAGACTGAGGGTTTGGAGAGGGAAGGGACGGTAAAAGATAACGTCTTACTCTGCCCATCTTTATCAACTATTTCCTGTGAAAGAGAAAGACAGGAAGACAAAACTTTTCTGTGGGTGAAAACAAAAATAAAAAACCTTTTTCCTGTATCTGCCCTTAAACCTCTAAAGAGCATGTGCTGATCTCGTCGAGCACACTCATCCGCTATGTGTGGGTGTTTGTTTGTGGACCTGAGGGTCTTGTTTCTCCACTGAGTCTGTTGGTGGGTGCTCGTGTGTGTGTGTGTGTGTGTGTGTGTATATACAGTCACAGAGGCACAAACCCCAGGGTTTTGGCCTCCCCCTGTGTGCATGTTAATGTCAAACTGATTAATGGGAACCAGTTGAGTGACAGCTGACCTATTCTGGTATTCAGAGGGGAAGTGAGGAGACAGTGGACTTTGCTGATAGATCACTCAGAGCTGAAATGCATGAAAACATGACAAAGCAAAATTTAATGACTTCTAATCTTTCAGTAAATTAAAAAAAAAAATTAAAAAGAAGGGCATTTGCAAGGTGTTCCATGTTTAAAGTCACTGTTTCAGTTCCAGTACTCCTCCCCCATATTTCCCGTCACTCTTCAAGCATAGCTGTCTAACAAGGCAGAAAGGGCAGAAAGTAATCTTTCAAAACTCATGACGCAGATCCCAGAAATAGTTGAGCAGTTAAGTCCCCTGCTTTGGCAATTTCATGATAATTTCCACTTAGTAAGGATCAAGGATTTTTCCTTGTGTTTTTCATTACTTTGCACTTAAAACAACTCATTGCTGTTAACAGAGCAGCTTTCCTCCAGCGAAAATAAGTAAAAACAATTGCCCGTGAGCTTCATCTCTGCAACTAAAAACCAACTGGCTACAAGTGCCTCATCCTCTCCCTCACCAGGTTATAAATGCCCAGCAGCAGGGCCTCGATGCAGCCGGAGGTGTGGGGGTCTCTGGCTGCGCTGACGGACAGGAGGCTCCACAGGAGCTCCGGAAGGAACTGTAGCGTGAAACGCTGCAGCTGCGGCTCGCCGCTCCGGTAAAACTCAAACAACTGGTGACACACTGGCTCCAACAACTGGGGAGGACACAAAATAAATAAAAAATAAAAATCACGAGACAACAGCTGCCAACCCGACTGCAACAAATTTTGCATTTGGCATCTACGGTTCGACAGTAATATCGCAGCACTGCTTGAGGGATGCAGTGTTTGCAAGCTGATGGGTCCACAAACATATGATCATCAAGGCTGAGTAAAAATATAACAATAACAAAAACAAAGCAGGTAAATAGTGGCACTAAACACATGACAAAATACTTCTAAGTACTGGTTAAATGTTGGATGGTCAGGCATTTACAAGCTAATATTAAAGTAATAAAAGATTTATGTATACATACATCACTATAGTTCTCTCTGATGACCTTGTAGAGTGCAGGGAGCAGGGCACCTTTGTCTTTTAGTGAGGCGGCATAGGTGGAGATGGCACTGTCAGGAAGGGTCTGAAACACATATGTAACCAGCTCAAGTTTGACACACCACAGATTTAGGTTTTACCAAAGCTCACAGCATTTGAGTTTGAGAAGTAACTACTGAACAGATAAGCACTAATTCATATTATTTACATTAATGATTTTTTAATTTTAAAAAAAAGAATGCCTTTCAGCAGTAAAGGAGAATGGCAGCTATAACCATCATTTTGCTGCTTTCACTGAAGGGAAAACGCTCAGAAATGACGTTTTAATAGCATTTAAATCCTGCAGAGACTCTGACAGCTTCTTTAACGACAATCACTGTCTGTCACACTGAGCTGGATGTATTAGAAGGTCAACTTTACAGACAGAGGACAACAGATTGGTCCTCACACATTCATGCAGTAAAAAAAGAAAAAAAAAAAAATCTCATCTGCTCCTTCATTAATATTCCTCACTAAGCCGCAGCTTTGGTACCGGTCACCTAACAGCAAATGCTCATATCTGAGTAGGAGCATGCAATTTTCTGGTAACGAAGCACTTCAGAGTGTGTTTGTTTATGTGTGAAATAAATCCTGTCAATAATAAGAAGCAGCAGAGAATGTGCAGCATACAGATCACAGGCAAATGCTTTTCAGTACTTTATCCCCCCCCAAACACACTCGCACACAGAAAATAAAGCAGTACCTTAAATTCTGACAGCCATTCCTCCACCACTCCTTGGTCCATAGCCAACATATTCCTTCATCTGCAGTGGAGTCACCTCTACCTAAAAAAGAAAAAAAAATCCCAATAAAAAACACGCTCTGCATAACAACATTAATACACAGCAAATATACTGCACAGATACACAAAAACAGCACACATACAGGCAATCCATGCCTGATCAAAGCCGGCACTACATTTATCAGCCTCCTTTTTTCTGGTAACTTCCTGAAAAGAAAAAAAATTCTATTACACACAGCAGGACAGTGGTGAACTGTGCTAGCTCAAGTCAATACTCTAAAGCGTAAGTCTCTCCTTCCCCCTCATTCTCCTCCCATTTTCCTCTCATTCCTCTCCAGATACACACCTCTGCAACTGGTACCATCTCAACTTAGGCTCACAAAATCGAGAAAAAATAAAATAAAAATCACCCACACAGAGAAGCCTGGCTGGCTTTGCTTTTGAAGCACTGATGAGATAAGAAATATGGCACAGCTGAATGCAGGTGCTACAGTTTGTATGTCCAAAACAGACAGAGAGGCTCCTTTCTTACTTTAGCTGACATTTGCATGATGCAATGAAATCTCTGCTTCCCCTGTTTGTTTTTCATATCTGTTACAGCATTCACACACTCTCTTTTTCTAAACTTGTACAGCATGCATGCAGCTTTTTTATTTAAACTCAAATGGTACCTTTTCTTTCTTTGCTCTTTACCCTTTATATTAAAGATGGCTGTTGCCTTCATGAAGGCACCCACTGGTCAGTGAAATCTTGTTGTGAAGCCTCGAGCTGAACGGTTTCACAGTCGCCATCTTGGTGTTTTGAAACTGTACATCATGGTATGGATCAAACTGAGAAGCTGGGGAAGTTGCTTGCTCACACATTAGGGACTGGTCAATTGTCAGTTTTACTCAAAATGGGACCATAATTTAAAAATAAATAAATAAATAAAATAAAATCCTCATGTTGTATTAAATCATGACAATGAATGTACTTGCTGAGGCAAGAATGTGTATTTTAGGTATTTATCCAAAAAACTGTGGTCTTAGCTCCAGCTTGATTGACTTTGGACTTCTGCAGGCCAGGAGATTAATATCATTGTACTGGAGAAAGATGGATATACCCTCAAACCATATATGGGTGAAGGAGATGGCATCATGTATGGCTCTGGAGCGACTGACTTATATTTTTAGAGGAAAGGGAATACATTTTGAAGAGTCATGGTCACCATTGACCAAGTTTCTGAAAAAATATGAAGGAAATGGGGAGAATGATGCAGATTGCTGAGTTTTTTGCTTTTTTTCTCTGTCTGTTTGTTTCGCACTTAAGTTTGTTAATTTTGGGGGATTCATTTGTCAAATGTAAATCTTATGTCAAATGTACTACTGCCACTTGTTCTGTGTTACAAAATTCAATAAATATAATATTTAAAAAAAATAAAATAAAATAATAAAATCATGACAATCTTTACTGAGGTCATACAAGGGAGCCAAAGCATCAGGTTCCCAAAGACATCGAAGCAACAGGACTTCTTTTTGTCACTTTGGCCACTAGAAAGAATGTAGATTTAAGTTACTTCCACACTGGTTCACTGTTCACACACACAAAGCTAAATCCATCTTGCACACAGTCTATGCAGCAGTTATGTGTAGTCATTTATGAATTTTAAAATAAACATATTTTGTTATTCAAACAAGTCGTGGATTACTCGTTTATGCTCTGCACGACTGCTCAAGTCAGCTGGTTGTTGCGTTTGTGGCGTTCTAAA
Organism: Australoheros facetus; assembly: GCA_030220045.1. Taxonomy (NCBI): domain Eukaryota; kingdom Metazoa; phylum Chordata; class Actinopteri; order Cichliformes; family Cichlidae; genus Australoheros; species Australoheros facetus. Next base: position 20,599 of record JASGAU010344892.1, on the reverse strand, counting down.
CACATGTTCCCAACAGGGAAGTTGGAGAGCACCCTTTGCCGGACAAACTATGCAACAACGCTGTTTCTCCCATCTCTTCTTTACTTTTAATGTTTTATTTATCCGCTGTTATAAATGCCGATACCCTTACATCGACAAATACCTCATATCTGCCATAGAGTGTGGCTCTATGCGTGAAAATTCATGGAATCACCATGATGGAAATCCCTGCAGCAGTTTCCAGCTGCCTAACAATTATCGTTAAAGGCCCTTGTATGACTAGAATGGTCAAATATTTACTTCTTAAATGTCACATTTGGATTGAATGCGGCGCCACACACGTAGATGTTGACAACCACTTATCCAAATCTACTGTGACTGTCACCATCTCTGCACTTCTCTGATGGATGATCTGTTTTCAGTGAATTGTGACTGTGTCGTGTCTGCACTTTTTGAGACTACAAGTACAAGGCTAAATTGACTGTTGAATGCAGACACAAATTCCATGTTTGGTATGTCTGGTAATCGAGGCTAGAAGGGAAAAGAGTGGAAAGAAGGAGTCCTTATATGCTCACACCCATTACACAGAAA
>JASGAU010344892.1:0-19953 GCA_030220045.1 Australoheros facetus | reverse complement strand
CAAGACTACTCCAATGTTTGATTTCCTGGATGAAAGATACACACATGCTTATTAAAAAGGTCTGTACTTTCAGCTCAGGTAGAAGGTTGGCCTTGAAAGATAACATTATGCAACATATTCTGTTAAAGAAAATACATGCCAGACATTAATCAGAAAATCTTCCAAAAGGGACATACAGTACATAATGGCAATAAAAAAATGTTCACTTGATTTTTGTGCCTTCCTTTCCCCATTCCTTCTTTGCTCCTTTACCCATTCACTCATCCTCCCACACGTCATTTCTCTTTCCTCATCCTCCCTGCCTTTGGATGCCTTTTTCATGCATTCAAATGCTTCTTTTTGCATTATTCCAGTGCTTGGTCCATTCATGGCAGCCAGGTGTCTATTTATGGACTCCACCAATGACAGGAATGATGAGGGGGGAGGGGAGCCAGTGACTCATGAAATGTGGAAGGATTATAACACAGAATAGCCTCCATTTACAGAAATTAGTTCTTTGTGGTAGCCTGTTCTGCTCTTTCACACTGATGAAGACAACGAGGAGGATAGCCAGCATATGCCGACTAACTTGAGCAACAAAACAAAGACTGTGATTAGATTGTGCATGAGTCAGACTTGTCAGAGGACTTCTTCCTCCTCCTACAGAATCACTTTTAACCCAACCCCTGTGTCCACACTGGCGTCTGGGCCATGTCATCTGCATCATATGCCTCCAGAAAAAGACACGTTAAAGCTACAATCAGCAGCTGCCAGCCTTGCTGCCTACCTATGTGATATATTTGCCTCCAATCCCAGCAGCAGAAAGAAACTGCAGTGACAAAGTTGGCTACACGGACAGAAACGAGACACGTACACTGAACAAGTATGCAGAGACTGTAAAACAATGGAAAAGGGTTAAGAGATTTGCTCAATATGGAAGAATATGTGCTATTAAGTAAAACCAAGACTAGAATAACGTGCTAATCTACAAAGCATTCTTGTCATTGAACCAGATCAATAAACGGGCCTATTAAAAGATAGAAAACAGTGAATAGAGGCCATTTATAAAAGAGCAGAATAAGGAAGTAGCCAACTCCCCTTACAAAGATCCCTCACAGACACACGTGACAGACACTGTCTCAACAAACACTGGAAACAAAAGAAAGAATTACATTTTCAAATAAATGCTCAAATTGATTTCTTGTCTGTCAAACAACATGCCAATCACTCACTGTTAATCTTTCCACCTCTATTACTGACGTAATTTAAGATAAGATCTCAGCATACCAGGGATGCACCGCTGTGTCTACTGGATTTGGCATCAGCTGATATCAGCCTTGGTGACTGCCATTTATTTGTTGTGTCAAATTGCACTTGTTAAATGTTCAAAGACAGTGTGATAAAAAAATGACAGACTTTTAATTCAGTTATTTCATAAACTGTATACAAAAGATTACCTTAGCTGGAAGCTTCACGAGGATTTTACTAATTTTACTGAGTGTCTGTCGTTATCTTGCTGTTTTGAAACGTGACCAAGAAAAAGGTATAGAGCATACTCATTCAGTACTGCCAATCATAGAAGAAAAGCAGCTTCATCCTGCAGTTAGGCTGTAATAGCGTCACAATGAGTGTCATGCTGTACAATAAGATGAGAAACTAGCAACTGAGACCACTAATTCGTCATGGAAATGCCTATTAAAGTCATAGATCAGGGGACGAGCAGGGTGGTTTTCTTATAGACATCTGTACAATAATGAAGCCTGACCAATATAGAATTTTTAAGATGGATACCGATATTTGATCAAATACATCAGCCAATATTTTTTTCCCCAGAAACACAAAACATAAACTGATCTCATTTGCTATGTGTCGTTATTTACACTTTGCCCTACTTGTAACAGCTGGTTGCTACCAACAGGAAATTTACAAAGTGCTCTGAGGTGGACAAACTACACCTCACCACTCATAATACATTTGAAGGATATTTTTTTTATTTGCATTTATTGGCTGTTATAAATGCTGATGCTGATAGATGGGCAAATACTAATATTGCCCCTCTGATAAATCAGTTGGGCTCTGTACAATGATTGTTTTTGTGAGCTGAAGAGTTGCCACTGCTCGCAATTAGAAAAAAAAATTCAGGGTTTATTTTTACTGTGAAGAAGACCAAGTCATCATTGGGACCACATGCCCACTGAAATACTGATAACTCAATATGAAACTGCATTAAAACCACAAGGCATAGCGGTGCATACAGCACATAAACAAAAAAAACAAAACAGTTTTGAAGATTTCTAGCCTCTATTGACACACTGCAGACAGACACAATTATCTGGTGGAGGAAAATAGAAAACTAATTGCCTTGGGAGTACACATCGAGTGTAATTATGTCATTAAGCCGGTGTTTACCTTCCATCTTGGTCTGGCTAACTTGTTAGTGGTCTCTGTGTCATTACAAGCTCACTCAAATCAATACTAACTGTAGGGGCCACACTTGCTCAAAATGATGCAGCAGCTGGTGAGTTCTCACTGTGCAGCTCAATCACGCTGACCAATAAACACATGAATAAACCAGTGTTAAGGATAGGCGGCAGCAAATCAATGATGTGCTGAAGAAGTTAATGCAAGATAAAAGGAGGTATTGCAGGAAGATAAGCAGAGCAGAGATCAATGGCTAAAGGAAAAGAGAGATAGTGATATCTGTGATTGGGTATGAAAGAAACCCAAGGGGTGGATAACTCAAGGGGAGTGAAACAGCAGGGCCAGCTAGAAGAGCATTAAGTGAGCACAAACTTATGATCTAATATCACAGTCATTTACAATATTAACCAAGAATAATGCTTATTACAACCCTGCAAAAGTTCCTCACATGGAAATGTGGGGGCGCAGTAATGGATTATTTGCAAACTAATGGATTGTAAATAATCCATTAGCTGTTGATGGGGGAGGGGTAACGACTGTCAGCACTCAAGGGGGGGCTAATGGCCTGGGACCTCCAGCAGTTGTCTGTTATGGCTACACACGACCCCAAAAAACCAAAAAACAAACAAACAAAACAAGCAATTACAATAGGGTCTTCGCACGTTTCGTGCTCGGACCCTAAAAAAACAAACAAAAAAAACCAAGAACAACAAAAAAAACATTCAGTGGAAACAACCGTTGATCCGGATCTAAAACAAAATTGCATGTGTTCTTCCTTTGCCCAGTGAAAGCCTCTTTACCAGGTTTCTGCGAGATTTCACTCAGTTGTGCTAACAAACTTCCTCAGTGGAGGTAACAAAAACAGAGTTCATCAGGTTTCGATCTTTGCTGCTCCTGGCAACCTCTCAGCTCCTTAGAAACACATGCGATAAGGAATGATGCTCACACACGCAGACCTAACCACCTTGTGACCTAGACACGCTCAAAGAATATCCTAACATGTTAAGTAGTTTAACCATCAAGTTTTCTCCAGTGCAAAAAGCTGTGTGAGCCAGCTACTGTGCAAAGAGCGATGAAGATTGTGTCATGGATTGTACAAGTGTGTCTGTGCGAGTGTGTTTATTCAGTGTCCGGTTTTGACAAAACCTGTTCCTGTGAGCTAGTTGACAGCTCATTCCCTGCGATTTTTTACACCTACGCTACGCTTCTACACACAAACACACACACTGGGCTGCCGGTCTAAATGAGCTTATTTGTGACTCCTCCTTCTGAAGACTTCTTTCAAAACTAAGGCTTTGACTTTACATTCCTAATCCTTGTTGTGAGCTTGATGACCTGACAGAGTTACTGCAAAACACCTGAGGCAGACATACAATACCACACCAGTGCCTTCACATGGATTCACACAAAAACCACATTTTAAAAAAATACACACCCACAAACACACGCAATACCTGTCTGGAAGAGCTGGAGCAGAGAGATGAAGCAAGACCAAGTGAGACTGAATTAGGGTGACACCCACACACATGTACACATCATTTCCCATTACACACACACTTTGGAACCTCCTTTTTTTTTTTTGAGGAAGTTGATTGGCCACATGGGAGTGGACGTTTGAATGGAAGGGAGAAGAAAAGCAAGAGAATGACAAAGTGGGTGGTTTGATAGTGACAGAGCTGCCCCAGCTGCTTTTTCTTGTGGTGCAAGGTTTAGTTACACAAACTACTGGTTAGCAAGACAATGGCAATCATACTTATTTACGTCATGAAGGAACAAAAGTTCCAGGGAGATGACTATAAAATAAATGCAATAAGCAAAATAAACCTACATTAACAAATTACCCTTACCTGCCTTCAGCTCTGGTACAGAGACACCTAAAGTGTTATACCAAGCAAACTAGTACCAGGAAGAAGAACTAAAATTTATCCCTACCAGATCAGCTATAAACTACAAACCAGGAACAACAAGTCTGTTTTAACCTGAATAGAAGAAGCAGCTGTTAAGGAACTACTCTGATGTGCATTGTCAAAAAAAGGGAAGAGGCTGGAGGGCCTCCATAGCTTGACTCCACCTCCTATTCCACAGCCCCTGCTAAGAGCCATTTAGACTATTCAGACTTTAGCGTTTTATTTTGACAGCTCTCTTCAGTTTATATCGCTTCAATTTTATACCGTCTGTTGCCATCTTCTTTATTTGGCCTGCCTTATCTCTGTTGCATCACCGCCTCCCACCTCGCTCTCCCCCTTAAGGAGGTTGCGTATACCTTGGATAAAAGGGGATGGGTGGAGGTCTGTTTTTCTGCTTCTATTTTCTTTCATCCGCACAAACATATAGCTGACGACTGCCTGCAGCTAAGTAGAAATGACAACAGAGTCTGTGGTTTGCGTGCGTGGTTTTCACCACTGAGGGAGACAGATAGAGAGATCCGACAGTGAGGAATCCTCTTATAGCAGCCTACGCTCTCCTCTCTTGCCTCTAAGCTAGTGATGCATCTTTGTCCCTCCTCTTGCCCCTCCAATTCTCTGTCCTCTTCCAAGTGATTAAAATAAGGGATTTTCCCCCCTGATATTAACACTTGTGCCCCCTCCCCCCTCATTTGTGTCAACTTATCTTGTTACAATACAGTTAGGCAACTCACTTCCAACCTCCTCCAGAGGTTAACTTGATTTTCAAGACCTATTATGGTGTTAAAGTGTGCTACATGTAACAGTATTTATGAGTACAAAATACTTCTTTACCCATGCTATGCCTATGTGTACAGAAAATACATAAATGAAAAGTGAGAGAGTCTGTAATAATTTTCACTGCTCAAATTACCAGGAAATTTCATGAACCCTCCAGCATGGATGGCTATTCGTGATGTCAGATGACAGCAGAGTCTGCATGATCTTTCTGCTCCATGACCTGCTGCAATTCATTGTCAAAAAGCATTAAGAGGCCTGAGACACTTGCAGCCACCAACACCACACATTAACAAGCCTGCACTTGTGCCTGCATCTTTGCATACACACCTTGATGACATTAAATTAACAGTAACAGGACCCACCCAACAAACCCTAGGCATGGCCTCTGCCTAAGGTCAAAGGGAAACACACACACACACACACACACACACACACACACACACACACACACACACACACACACAGGACAACAATGAATTACGACTAAAATAGTATCTTATTAAAACAAAAAAACTGGCACAACACCAGAAATCGTTTTGTGAAGGTCACAAAGGAATAAAACAAGCAGCTTTTAATTTCTGACAGCATGCATTTGCAGGGCTCTTTTGTGGCAAAGTTTAACACTAGCTCCCCCTCCGCTTAATACAGGAAACCCCAGAACAGGATGAGTGGTCGGGTGAAAAGCTCAATCACATGACAGCTATTAGAAAAATCCTAACAACGCATTATCCAACATGCCGATCTGTGGTAGTTTCTCTTCCCCTGCCAGACTGCCATAACATAAATCACCAAATGAATATCAACAAGTGCACACACACCTGCTACCAAACAAGATAAAGTCAGGTACAAAGTCTGGCTTTACGACCGATGCGACAAAAGCAAAATGGTAGCACAGAAATTGTCGTTAGTCTGACAAGTCAGAAAGCCTTCCCACCTTGCCTGTTGTGTTACTTCATATTATTTAGTGAATAAGGAGGATCCTACCTGTTCTTAGGTGCTGCTAACCAACTCGTCTCACACAGTGACCACAGGTTAAACAGCATCTGTTTAAAAAGCGTGAAATGCTCTCCCGGCGTACTTGTATCTCAATGGAAAAAACACATTAGCTTTCTCCCGCCGTTCACGTCAGAGTATTTCTTAACTCGTATCAGCCAAAGACTGTAAATGAATCCCTAGCCGTCATACTCTCTCTATGTCGGCTCGCTGAATGACTTCGAGCTGTCACTACGGTTGCTTACAGATTAGCTAGTTAGCTGGATCGGCTAAAGCACGACACCCAGCAAACTGAGGAAGTTAATGTTTACTTATGGGCATGCTATCTGTCAGCTTCCTGCTATCACCGTCCTCTGTTGTTCCGGTAGGACGAGTAAACGGCTATCACTTCGCTACTCCATAAATCTCCTCAATAATTCAACATCAGCTCCTTCCATCTTCATTACTTTCTCCACTCGGACTACCTTTTAGAAAAGGGGACGCGCTCTGCACTGAGCGGCAGGCTGCTGAGCCAATTAGAGAGCAGTATGTAATCCAATTGCCGCGCCCCCAAGTACATTATCCAATCAAATTAGGCATGAAGACCGCAAGTTAATAATTTCCACGATCAGTGTAGGTTGTCGCCGTCAGCCGATTGATTTGCCAAATGTACTATTAATAAATCATGATTATTCTATAAGAACACGTAAAGTCAGCAGGATATCAACTATCAGTTTATTAAAAATATGAATGGTCACGAGTGAACTATAAAAATAACCAGTTACCATTTTAATTTCACTAAAATGCGATCTAGGGTGTGTATATTTGCATTTAATCCCATTTTTAAAACGTATTTGCGGAGCATATTAATTTAGAAATAAATGCAGTGTTTGTGTTGCTTCTTTTTACATCACACTTGACACCAAATTAATTCAAAGCCAAAGGCAAAAGCACTGCTCTAAAACTGTCCCTCTCTGGTAAATAATAAATGCCCATGTGACAATGGCCTCTAGAACAATGGATTTTCAGAAATTAATTATCAAGATGGGATATGACCATGTGCTGGTTAGCTTTTAGGTTAATAACAGTGAGAAAGCTGCTGTTTTTAATCAGTTCATAGTTAAAAGTCTGTATGTTGTCACAGTAAAGCACCACATGGACTGTCATGACCAACCTCCAGTTAAGTTTCAGCTGCCGTTGTAGTCAGCTGAATCCTGTTATGTCTGGGCAATAAACAAGAATAAACATGAGGTTCACAACTTGTTAAATCATAGAACAGACACGTTTGTGGAAAAGTTTCGCCAAAAAAAAAAAAAAATCAAAAGAATTAGTGGCATAATTATAAATTGGACTATAGTGCTATTTCTGAAAGGCTGAGCAGTATAAAATGAAACGTGACTGTTAGTAAAGTGAAGCTGCGATGCCCCCTAATGGTAGCCAGTGAAATTAAAAATATTAAGGAATATTGGAGGGGACCTACTGTGGTCATTTCCAACACCATATTTTTATTGCTGGACTCTACCAGAGTATTTTTTACATGATTTACACTTATTAAAAAGAAAAATCCTTATTTAGCTTATGCTGGACCTTAGTGCAGTAAGATATGATATTTTAGCTCTGTACCCTTTAAGTCAACTGCAACCCCAATTCCGAAAAAGGGATGCTGTGTAAAGTATAAAAAACAGAATCCAATGATTTGCAAACTTCATTAACCCAGATCTTATACACAACAGAACACAGAAAACGTCAAATGTTTGAGTTGAGAAAATTTACCACTTGAAGAAAAATATCAGCTCATCTTGACTGGCAGCAACACATTTCAAAAAAGTTGAGGCAGGGCCACATTTATTACTGTGTAGCAGCCCCTCTTCTTTTAACAACAGTCCATAAACATCTGGGATTGCTTTGTCATATTTCTCATTTCACGATGCTCCAAATATTTTCAGTTTCTGAAAGGTCTGGACAACAGACAAATCCAGAATCTGGATCAGATCATGGCCAACGTTAAAGTTTTTGTGGAACAGACGCTGACGGCAATGCAATGACAATAGCTCGACTTTTTTCTTTGAAACAATGGTTACAGAAAACATAATTACCAGGTCTCAGAAGATCCTAATGTTGTTCATATGAACCTCAGTGACTTGCAAATGGCCAAGAGCCAGGAATTATGTAGGTCGTTAAGACGTTTAGTAGATGCATCTATGGTATGAATTACTGCAGGGTCTTTACCTTACAATATAAAGCACCTTGAGGTGCCTGTTTGTTGTGATTTGGTGCTATATAAATAAAATTGAATTGAACTGAATTGAATTGAATTTGAAGATCCCAGATCACATCGTTCTCAAGTTATTGCCTTCACAAGATTTTCAGAAAAACTTGACCTCTGACCTTTGCTCAATTACAGCAAAAATTTAATCAGGTGATCTAAGGGTCAGGGCCATCTTTTATGCAAATTTGGTATGAAATGAACTGGCAGTTTTGCTGTAATATTGCAAAAAAACAAAAAAAAAAAACCCAAACAGACAAAATAAAGCCCTCCCCCCTCCGGAGGCAGGGTAATGCCTTGATGTGGTTGGTGCAGATATTTATGCAGATTAGTTAATATTTGGCAGACAAATACATGCTCACAGGACTACCCATTTGTGGGTTGCATGTTTACCAAGACTGAGAACAAGACAGAGCAGCTTTCGTAGCATCTGAGCTGTAGCAAAAAGCCTGGTGAATCCTGCACATCTTCTGTATTGTGGTCGGACAGTTAAAACCAAACATTTAAAAATGGGACATGAACTACAGATAAGCCCCGGCTATCTGTGCAGCCTCAGTGAGAACTGCCGCGGCCCGCTGCCTGTATCCCTGAGACAGCTCTTTCGCCCTCCTCACTTCCCTCATGTTCTCCTCCAGGTTCTCACTCATTCTTCCTCGCTCTTGGTATGTTTCTGCTGCCCCCTTCACTTGCTCAGCCATTTTATCGTGGCTACGGAGCAGCCATCCAATAAGCTCCTGAAGGATGGTACCCTTTGAAATGGTGACTTTGGTGCTGTCAGAAGCACGCTTCAGTTCATTCTGAGCCATCTGCAGACGCGGAGGCAGTGGTTTTTCCACCCTTTCACCCTCAGACCCCATAGGAACCACATTGAGGAAGAAGTCATAGCCCTTCATCTTTAGAGAGACCCTGTATGTGGCTTCTGGAAGTACACAGAAATTGAGTTTAAAAGGGGGGAAAATGAGGCATCAGCTATCACGTAGCTTGTGTTAAAAGGTACTATGTCACTCACCTTGCTCGTTTCTGATTTTCCCCAAGCACTGAGCAAAAGTGAGGGTATCATCATGGGCACAGTCAAAACTCTGTTGCAGGTTTCTGATATGCAGCGCCATGGCCTCGTAGCCTTCCTGCTGCTCACTGAAGGTCTCAGCCATCTCCAAAAACCTTTGATCCAACTCTGGCACACACAGTCGCCTCATCGCCAGCCGTCCAATCCGTCTCACAGTCTGTGCATCTGAGCACGTTTAACAAAAAGGATTACGAAATGCAGATTTAAAACAAGAAAAACAGGTGGATCCAAATTCATCAGGCATTTTCATACGCATTAGAAAGACTGATATGACTTGCCACTGCGTGCTGGCGAATGGGTCTGCCTGGCTGATTCAGCTACATTGACTTCAGATGGTATGGGATCCAGGAGAGGTCGTCTCTGAAACAGGAAAAGTTAGTTTCTTTACATTTTTTTTTTAAATCACCACAAAAATGAGGCATGTGTGTTCACATGGACCAGTAGTGCAATGACTTTATCATAAACTCACGGTGAGTCCACTATTTGTATTTCAAATCCCCAACAAAAGCAGACATTTAGTTGGAAACCTAATTTGCCACTGCATCAATTAAGATGACCTCATCAGTCTAGGCAATGTTTCAATGGGCAAATCGAGTAATTAGGGAAGCGAGGCAATAGTTTCCTTTCTAAATTCGAAGGAAGCCACTTTAGACTCTTAAAAAAGCTACATAACACTAAGTGCCGTAGATAAGCACATACCTCGTTGTTGGAGTTATCGCCCGAGAAGCAGTAACAGCAGAAACGGAGCATTTTTTCTGCAGCTCTGTGGTCTCTCAGTTTGTTTTCGGGTCAGTTATTCCCGACAAAGGAATCGTAGTCCGCATTCCCCGTGACGTCAGTGTCACGAGAGTCCTGAAAAGAAAAAAAATAACTCTTCCTGCTTTTTTTTAATTTTATTACAATACAGATAAGAATTCAACAGGTGCACCCACAGGTGAGCTGTTGCATCGCGGTATGCAAAGCTGACGCTGCTCTGAAAAGGTCTATCAGTAATACAGGCATATAGTATTAGCTCAGTCTGATGTGCCTGTCCAAGGGATACAAACTACAGTTCTGCTCTGAATAACAAACTTCGCAGAACTAAAAGTTGCGTTGAATCGTAAACAGTGTCCTCAATCCAACAGCTGAATATGTCAATTATCACATCTGCGGGGAGAAAGCGAAGACGAGAGGGCCTTAACATGAAGTCCAATAAAGTCCAAACAGAGCAATAACTTTTGTGGTCAAACAAACAAAAACTATATTCTAAATAGTCTGTAGCCTTATTGTAAGCTATGCAGACGTCGTCTCATCTATAGAGACACTGAGCCTGTAAAACATTTTATTCCTCCCGGTGAAATTGGCTATATCCAAGGAAAAATACTGGAGAGCGACCCAGCGGAGCTCTTGGAAATTCTTGTATGTCTCGGCCATACTTGCTGCTTAAGAAAACCAAAAGAACTGCTGAGATTATTTCACAGCTCTGCTTTGTTTTAGCATAGAGTTGTAATATTTTTGCCCAGTCTGAAGGGGGTAGCAGTACGCCATCACTCTGTCAAGACCGCAGAGGAAGAAGAAGAAGCGCCTCACGACAACCTTAAACAACTGAGTTCTAGCTCCTTAAACGCACAATTAAGCTAACGCATTGAATTATTCTTTAAACACCGGGCAGCAAGTTAATTTTTCCATACCAACTTTACATAGAAGCCGCCTTCGAGTTGTCGGCTTCTACATACATTCATTCACAAGAAGCTGCTGGTTGTTTGCAGGCAAACTGTGGCTAAGCGACAACAAAGAGACTACAGCTGCACACTGATACACTGTTGTGTTAGCAAAAATCGTGTTTTTTTTCCTTCTCCCTTAAGTGAACAGACAGTTTGAATCAGACTGACATGACGGGGATGGCCTCTCCAGAGAAGGCGTCAAGCTCAAAAAAGAAGGGCGAGAGAAAGTGTGCCACCAAAGAGGAGTATAGGCAGCTGTCCAGCATCATGGGAGTCATGAACAATCTGAGAAAGCAGGTGTGTGTGTGAGTATGAGGTTGAGAGAGAATACAAAGCAAGAAGACGAGACTGAATGTCTTTAACAGGTCTTTGCATTAGGTATTTGGTCTGTCCTGACACCTGATTACTGTATATGTCTGTGCGTGTTTCGTAGGGTACACTTTGTGATGTGACCCTTGTGGTTCAGGGAAAACACTTCTCTGCCCACCGAGTGGTGCTAGCTGCTGCTAGCCACTTCTTCAGCCTTATGTTTACAAGTAAGCCTGACACACACACATGCACATACTCACACATACAAACACACTTTGGCCACTGAGACTTTGTGGACCAATGACTGCTACTTAAGGAACCGAGTGTGTGATTTCTTCTTATATTTTAGGAGTTAGTAGATGCAGATATATGTTGCATAAATGATCAGAATTGTAGATTCCTGTTCTTGGGTTTTAAAAGTTGAATAAGCAAAAAGAAAGAAATTTAGATGTAAAAGTGGAGGCACCATATTGCTCCCCTGGTTGAGCTGGACCCAAGTGCCATTCCTCACTACGAAAGAGTGGGTTTGATTCTGTGTCGAGCCATTTACTGAGTGTCATCTCCCCACTCCATTCCACTGTTGCCATCTAATAAAAGCACACATTAAAATTAGTCTATTTTAGTTAATTACATTAATTCAGACAAACCTTATGAGAAGAAGATCAAGAGATCAGTTTACCCTGCCCGGTGTAGGGTTACCAGGACCCCACAGTGGAGCCAGGCCTGGGGAGGGTGCTCGCGGGAGCTTGCCTGGTGGCCGGGCCTTAGTCTGAGGTGCCCGGCCAGGTGTAGCCCAAAGAGGAGACATGGGCCCACCCTCCTGTTGGCCCACCACCTGTAGGAGGCACCGTAGGGGTCAGGTGCAGTGTTTGTCTGCCCACGGCCAAGGGAGGCTCTGGCGGATTGATCCCCAGCTTGTAAATGGGACATGGCACATCACCTCTCTGGTGGGGAAGAAGCCTGACCGAGTGAGCCAAGTTGAGAGATACAGGCTGGATATAGTCGGGCTTACCTCAACGCACAGCCTGGGCACTGGAACCAGTCTCCCCGAGACTGCTGGGTGTGGGGGCTCAAGGGTGCTCCATCCAGTGACACTGTTGTACTACTGGGAGACTTCAATGCTCACGTGGGCAATGACAGTGAGACATGGAGGGGCGTGACTGGGCGGAATGGCCTGCCTGATCTGAATCAGAGTGGTGTTTTGTTACTGGATTTCTGTGCAAACCACGGTTTTCCATTATGAACACCATGTTTGAACATAAGAATGTCCTAAGTGCACGTGGCACAAGGGCACCCTAGGTCGCAGGCCAACGATCAATTTTGTAACTGTATCATCAGATCGGTGACTGTATGCTCTGGATACGTAGGTGAAGAGAGGAGCTGATCATCACCTGGTGGTGAGTTGGATTAGGTAGTATGGGAGGATGCTGGACACGCCTAGCACACCTAAACAGTGTCTTTCATGGTAGTAATCCCCAAACCAGATGGTGGACACCAGAGGTGAAGGGAGCCAGAAACCTGAATAAGGATTCCGATTGGGCTTGGTTAGCTTGTGGGACTTTGTAGGTAGCTGACAGGTCCCGACAGGCTAAGCGGAACACAGTGCTTCCCAGCCTGTCCCACTGACAATGATGTTGTTTTTATCACAATGCTGTCACCTATTGCTGGTATATTTGCTGTGTGCCTTTTATATTTTCCTCATTTCTAGCCAGAATGATGGAGTCAATGTCCCACGAGGTGGAGCTTAGGTGTGCTGAGCCTGAGATCATTGAGCTGCTGATTGAATTTATCTACACTGCAAGGTAAGAATCAAAGTCATTATGAAATATTATAAATGCATAAAAACGACAGTCAGAACTGATTCTTCATTTGTTTGTTTCTCTGTACTCGGTGTGTGTGTGTCAGAATCTCTGTTAACAGCAGTAATGTCCAGTCATTGCTGGATGCAGCCAACCAGTATCAGATTGAACCTGTGAAGAGGATGTGTGTGGAGTTCCTCAAAGGACAGATTGATGCAACAAACTGCCTAGGTGATTGCATAAATACAAATAGAGACCTTCAACTTATGTAACTTATTTACTTAATCTTGTTCTGTCCTCCTGCAGGTATTTCAGCCCTTGCTGACTGTATGGATTGTCCAGATCTGAAGGTGGCTGCAGACGACTTTTTCCAAATTCACTTCACTGAAGTCTACAAATTGGATGAATTCCTGCAACTGGATGTTGCACGACTCACACATCTGCTGCACCAGGATAAACTCACCGTCCGGGCTGAGGCCCAGGTACACATGTATACATCCTTTAATTATATTTGTGCCACTGAAGAAAATGTCTCATCAGAACTGTTTGTACATGTTCTGCTTTTGCATTTGTATTCAGATTTATGATGCTGCAGTGCGCTGGCTGAAGTACGATGTATGTAACAGAAAACAGTACATGGTGGAGGTGTTGGGGTGCGTTCGCTTTCCTCTGGTTTCCAAAACATTTCTCTCCAAGACTGTGCAGGCTGAGCCTCTCATCCAGGACAATCCACAGTGCCTCAAGATGGTCATCGGTGGGTAGGAAGAGACAGAAACACATGCACACAAATGTATAAATTCTCTATTTCACATAGTCAAAATTATCTATCTTGTTCATGTGGCTGGTCCAAAAAAGAACAAGCAGTATAAAGAAGACATAGTTGACATTATTAGCAAATGGCTAATATTGCAAGTGGCCAAAATAAACAGGTTTTTGTGGTGTTTTATAAATGCATTATTAAAGGATTTAATATCCCATTAATTTATTTAGACTCCTCATGTAGTACCCTTGGCAACAATCTTAAATCTGCTTTCTACAACCCTTGCGTTTGGAAGTTCTCACATTTTTCTCAGCAGAATTGTTCAAAAAGGTTAGAAGGCTCAGTGGCTGCTTTTCCTAAAACATTGTAAATGAGATTGTGGTCAAGTAGTTTAATCTTTGCTTCATCAGACCAGAGGATTTAGCTTCCCTTGGTCTGAGAGTTCATCTGGTGCCTTTTTGGTCAACTCCCTGCAGACCTACTACTGGGGACTCTTTGTTTCAGATTACTCAGTTTGGCGGAGCAGCCAGAAATAGGAGGACTGTTAGCAATTGCAAACTTCGTAATCTAAATTATCTGCATCTAGGGTTGCAGCGATTCATTGAGTACCTTAAGTAACTCGATTATAAAAATCTTTTAACAGAAATCTTTTTGTTTCGATGCTTCATTTAATCTACAACTATGTAGCGCTCAGGTGTGACAATGTGTCACTCACATTTGCAACTAAAAATAGACCTGCGATAGAAACGTATTTAGGAGCACACGTGTGAATAAAAAGTATTACAAAACTAAGCCCGTGTAGGCCCCAGATTTGACGATAATGATGATGTCATAGTTTAATGTGCAGTCTGTCACACGCACAATGAAGCACGAAGAGCCGGCACCATTACTGAGAGGGTGAGCTCAGGTGGGATGAAAGAAAAAATTTTTTTTCTAGCATCTAAAACAGCAGCACTTGTTCCTGTAAGCTGGAGGAGTCCTTCATCACAACACCTGATCATCAAGCTCCAAGGTGAAGAAAAGCTAACTTTATAGCTGCTTCCATCCACCGCCATTTGTGAAACAAAGCAAAAATCTACAGTAAAGATTCAGAAGTTACAATAAAATATGCAGCTGAACTGTTAACTTAGTCTGATATGATGTTTAAATCAGGCAGCTCGCTGAAGGCTGATGGCAGCCGTCCTGCTTTCTATTGCGGTGATACCTGCAGCAAGCAGGGGTGAGTCTAAAGGGGGGCATGGGGTGTACTTGACCATATTTATTTCAAGGCTTTGGAACATTTTGCAGCTTTCGATTAATATAAATGTAAATAAAATATTATATTAATTAAATAGTATAATTTTTTAAAAACACTTGAACACACACCAAATCAACCTCATCCAGGATTATTTTATGCTTGTATCACTGTACTTGTGATTATTTATCTCTATATATTATTTATTTATTTGCTGTCTTTACAAAATATGATTTTCATATAAATAGATTGAAGGGTTTAGGTGTTGTATGCAGTTAAACTGTTATAAAAATTTCAATTTCTAAAATGGAAACCAATGAGCAGTTCATTTAATAAGACCTGTGTTTTTTCTCTTTTTGAATGTGTATTATTGCTCATTAATAAGACAAAAGTATTTCTTATACAATTACTCAATTAATTGGTGGAATAATCGATTGAATAGTCGATTATTAAAATAATCAATAGCTGCAGCCCTATCTGCATCATACGCTATTATAATAGCAAAAATGTATGCCATATAGTGGATAGTTCGGAGCAAGTTGAGTAGAAAATGACATTACTTTGAAAGCCTGCTCGCATCACTTCAGCACACACAAAAAAAATAAGCAGTGCTTTTCTCCAAGGTGGGATGCGTTACCACCTGCTGTCCCTGGAAGACCGTGAGGACCTGGGAGAGAGCAGTCGGCCACGACGCAAGAAGCACGACTACCGCATCGCTCTGTTTGGAGGCTCACAGCCTCAGTCATGCCGCTATTTCAACCCGAAGGTACCAGGCTGCCAATGCTAATGAGTTTTAGTCACAGGGGCAATCACATCAACGAACAATTAAAGGTAGTCCACATATGTACTCTTTAGTATTACAGTATAATTAGCACACTAAAGATAAAGTTTTTCTTTAATTTTTTTTTTATAGTCAAGTTCCATTGTTTGATTAGGTGTTTCACAAAACATTATAGCAGACTTGAGTGTAGTTAGGTCTGTTGAAATCATATTTGTCAAGCTTCATTATGGCTTTTCATACAGGACTCCAGCTGGACAGACATCCGCTGCCCCTTTGAAAAACGCCGCGATGCCACGGCCATCTTCTGGGATAATGTGGTTTACATCTTGGGTGGTTCGCAGCTCTTTCCCATCAAGCGTATGGATTGCTACAATGTCCTGAAGGATAGCTGGTACTCCAAGCTGGGTCCGCCCACACCTCGTGACAGTCTGGCTGCCTGCGCTGCTCAGGGAAAGATCTACACATCTGGGGGATCAGAAGTAGGTGAGTATGGGGCGAGGGGAGAAGAGCACTAAAGGTGAGGGACTCTGGGTTTTGTGTAACCACTGAAAGAGATGTGGACATGGGATGTGTAAATTAAATTGGTTTGTGTTACTATTATTACATTCCCTAACAAAGTAGGGAAATTTAAAGGGGAAAGAGACCTTGTTCAAGCGTAGATAATGATTTCTTCACGGGTGAATGACCAACCTCATCTGTCAACAGGCAACTCAGCCTTGGACCTTTTTGAATGCTATGACACAAGGACAGAGTCATGGCAGATCAAAACCAGCATGCTGATGGCCCGGTGCAGCCATGGATCCGTAGAGGCCAACGGGCTCATTTATGTTTGTGGAGGAACGGTGGGGAACAATGTCTCTGGCAGAGTCCTCAACAACTGTGAGGTCTACGACCCCAACACGCAACAGTGAGTCACATAAACATACAACCCTTTTTAACATATCCGTGAATCCTCACAATACTGAGATTCAAGTGCCAATGACCTGCTCCACTCACCTTTTACCTTTCACAGATGGAGAGAGTTATGTGGGATGAGAGAGGCCAGGAAGAACCACGGGCTGGTGGTGGTAAACAACAGAATCTATGCTGTTGGAGGGCAGGGGGCAATAGGTAAAAAAACCCCAAGATGTATATATAATGCTTTATTATTGCGGCAGTTTAAAAACATTTAAAAATGTTTGCCTCTCATTCATCCATTCACTCTCACTTGCATATCAGTTGTATGAGGTAATAACACTGCAATAAGGGGATAATCCCTTCTATCATCTGAGCGATCTATCACTGTACAGTAGCTACTACAGGAATCAAAATAAGTTATAATAATGATGTAATAATATGGTCAATAGTAATAATATAGTAGCAAGTGTATAAATGTGACTGTTTGTGTGTTTCTAGGTGGACTGGACTCAGTTGAGTACTATGATATTGCAACTAACGAGTGGCGTGCCGCCTCACCAATGCCATGGCGAGGTGTAACAGTGAAGTGTGCAGCAGTTGGTGACATCATCTATGTGCTGGCAGGATTCCAAGGAGTGGGGCGGCTTGGACACGTCCTGGAATATCATACCGAAACTGACAGGTTGGGTTATTAACTAAGTACTACCCAAATTATAAAATTTAACAAATCAGTACTGCTAAAGTATTTATCAATAGTATGTAGATATGCATGAACATTGTGCATTGACATCTCTTCTGTTTGTTCGCTGAATGCAAATGATTGTGATTGACTTTCTTCACTAATTCCTTCATTGTTTTGGGTGGTTATTGTATTGCTCTTTTGAATGCTGAATCAAACTACTCTAATTTTCGTCTTTGCTCAGGTGGGTGACTTGCAACAAGGTGCGAGCGTTTCCCGTCACAAACTGCTTGATCTGTGTGGTCGACACCTGCGGAGTCAACGAAGACGAAGATATGGACCTCATAGACTCTCAGCCACATGCCGCAGCCACTGCCTCTTCATCTTCGTCAGCCTCATCATCCTCATAGCGGTAGAAACAGATTATGTGTACTCGTATATTAAGTTGCGATGTTTGCTGACAGTTCCGACAGCCAATTAACTGATTTATGTGGGCTTAGACCTGGTTTTCAGAAAGGAGCTCATAGTAAGTTTTAGACAGTAAAATGGTTATGTTCTTTAACAAGTGAAGTAGGCAGTTTTCTTTCTAACATTTAGCCAGTCCAGAATTTTAAGTCCTAATTTTTAGGGCTGGGCACTAGTTTCATCTATCCATTCCCTGGATAGGTAATAGGATATTCATCTGAATGTCAATTAAAGCACCTGCCAACAAATCTTCAGGCAATACTGCTACACACACAGCTGTCTTGCTCTCCTGCTTACTTCTCTCTATCTACTGCTCAGTGAGTGGCGGCAGGCAGTGTGCAGCTGGACCCATGAATTTGCTGTTTTCATGTGGGTAGTTTTGTTTTGTATTTTGTTACCCAGACAGAGTGTGTGTTTTCTATGAGAGGAAGAAGGAAAGGTGTTCTGTTGCTTCTAACGTTCTTCTTTGAAAGATTAATTTACATGAAAATGTAGCTGAAAACAGCACACCTTGCTTTGGTTTATCTAAGGGCCATAATTTGTTGGCCATAGACAGTTTTTGTATTTGTGCTTCTCTACGCAACTACAGTAGATTTTAAATCAAACAATCAAGATGTGATTGAAGTGGAGACTTTCAGCTTCAATTCAAGGGGTTTAACTTAACTGTTTAGGAATTAGTCATTTTTTATACATAGACTCCATTTTTATTTGCTGTGTATTTGCTTCTTTGACTGCAAACTCCTCCTTATAACATCTGATTTATAGCCACAAAACCGGAATTATACATGGCTAGCAACCACCTAGCAATGAGCTAAAAAAAAAACCAAACATTTTTAGCACATAAACATTTTCCACCAGTTTTTAACTTTTCTCATTACGTTTATTAGTTTGCCAACAGCACAATTATGCCAAATAATACTGTAGGATGGGCACGTATTAGCAATTTTAAATATTAAGATTCTTTTTAATACTTTGATGAAAATCCTTTGCACCCACTGACTCACTTTTGCAGCATGCTTTGGGTTGTTATCCATTTGCACTATGAAGCGCTGTCTGATCAGTTTTGCAGCATTAGGCTGAATATGAGCAGAGTACAGCCCTGCGCACTTGACAATTCATCCTCCTGCTTCTATCAGCAGTCACATCATCAACCCATGTCCTAACATTGCCTCCATAATGTTTGACAGATAATATTTAATGCTTCAGGTTATGAGCTGTTTCTCTCCTTCTCCATACTTTTCCCATCATTCTGTTAAAAATTCATCTTGGTTTCTTCTGTCATTAATCTGGCTTTCTTCTTGAGTGTTCTGAACTTGGTAAGATGTTCTGAAGGGGTTTTTCCTAACCATGGAAATAATTGCCGATTTGGCCACTTCAAAAGTTTTTGCTGTCTCCCTGATAGGTTTATTTTGGCTTTTTACCTTAAAGATGGTCTCCTTCACTTGCATTAATATCTCTTTGGACCTCATATTTAAAATTAAAGCGAAACGTTAAAAAATACAAATTCAACACTTTGAATCAAATACAGATACTGTGTCTGCTTCATTTGTCAGGAAATAGCAATGGACCAGGCCTCACCTGGCAGTGAGACCCTTTGGTAGTCAATTGTCCAATTACTTTTAATCCTCAGAAAATAGGGGACTGCATAAAAATGTAATACCCAAACAGTTAATGCAAAGGTTTTGTTAAACCCTGTGAATTAAAGCTGAAAGTCTGCACCTCAATTATATCTTCATTATTTGATTTAAAATCCACTGTGGTGGTGTCCAGAGGCAAAGCTCCAAAAAATCATGGACCTAACTGCAATTTTAGACACCTGTCTTTCCTGGAGCTAGTATTGGAGGCAGATTTTCCACAGATTTAAAGCTTTCTAAATTTTCATTGGGAAAAAAAAAAGTATTCTTTTAAATTTTCTTCTTAATCTGTGTAGTTTACTCT
>JASGAU010344888.1:0-10436 GCA_030220045.1 Australoheros facetus | reverse complement strand
GTTAATGTTGTTGTGCTTTCGTTAATGTTGTTGTGCTTTTGTAATTTGTAATTGTGCTTAGTTAATGTTGTTGTGGTTTGCACTTCAGGGCCACCGTAAACTTGCAAGCATCAGCTGATAATTTAGCACTCTCTCATGAAGATGCAGCTCCAAGAACCCAAGATGCTGGTAACAAAGAATTACCCCCCTACCCTACTGTCCCCCTTATCTCTACACATCATTTTTAGCCAATTTGTTTGTTCTTTTGAATTTAAGACCTCTTAAATCCACTCTGATTGATACTTTTGCACAGGAAAAGCTTGTATTGATTATCGAAAGAATTATCATCAGACCAATGATTATTTATATATTATTTAGGAGTTATAGTTAGAAATATTTTCATCATGAGTTGGTAGAGACTAAAAATTAAGCTAACAGAAAGGTGAATGTTGGACTTTTATAATGTTGCAGCAGGTTTTCCTAAAAAGTTGACATTGCCACATATACAAGGTGATGAGTGATGTTTTATTTTGTGCCTGATCCACTGGCAAAGGTCCCAGACTTAAACATGACTGTGAGTTCAGTTTGCATTTACCGACCTGTAACACACATACAACAGTTACATAAAAGCAACAGATTCACTGAACCATGTCAGAAACGCTTGACACTGAAGCTTGACACATGACATTTTAGAGAAGCATATCTCAGTCTGTATGAGTCTATCATTAAATCCGCTGCAAACTTTGCCTCAGGGTTTTTCACTTGCATTCTTTTATCCGTATTAAGCACACAGACAAGCATGACCTGAAACAACATGCAAAGGATGGCCTCCATCTTTCAAAGCTGCCAAACTGATACAGTTAAGAATTACAAGTATATGTGGTAGAGGGCCACCTTGGGCCACCATCATCCCCGTCCCCAAAACACTCACAAACAGCAGTCTGAACAACTTCAGGCCCATCGCGCTCACGTCACTGGTGATCAAGTGCTTTGAGAGGATAGTCTCATGCCACATCAAAGACTGCCTCCCCGCAGCATTTGATCCCCATCAGTTTGCCTACAGGGCAAACTGCTCCACTGAGCACACCATCACCCTCGCCCTCCAATTGATGCTGAGCCACGCTGTCCAGGTGTTTAGTCAACAACCTGCTTTTGAACACTTCAAAAACCAAGGAGATCACTGTAGACATCCAAAGGACCAAAGAGGACCACACCCCTCTCTACATCAATGGCGATGCTGTGGAGATGGTGGCCTCCTTCAGATTCTTGGGAGTCCATCAGAGGAGCTGACCTGGTCTGTCAACCCCAACACAGTGATGGTGAAGGCCCAGCAGAGATTACACTTCCTGAGGGTCCTCAGGAAGAACAAACTGCATCAGAGGCAGCTGGTGACCTTCTACAGATCCACCATCGAGAGTGTGATCACGTACTGCATCTCTGCCTGGTACGCTGGGAGCTCGGCTGCAGACAGACATGCTCTCCAGAGGATCATAAATATGGCCCAGAAAATTGTCAGCTGCTCTCTGCCTTCCCTGGAGGAGATTGCTGGCTCCAGATGTCTGAGAAGGTCCACGGCCATCCTCAGTGCACATCACCTGTTCTGAACAGTTGCCTTCTGGCAAACAATGCAGGTCAATGAAAGCCTGCACATCCAGGCTAAGAAACAGTTTTTACCCTTGGGCCATTAGAACATTAAACAACCCCTGAACTGTTATTTACTCTGCCAACCTTGATGGTTACAACTCTGTGTAATAATCATGTTTATAACTCTGTGCAATACCTACCAAAGTGCTGCTACTGTTGCTAATATCAACACACATCTATACCCATATCACTCATATAGATCCATACTCATATTTTTGATAAGTATATTTATTTATTGTGATATGTATCCTTAGCTGTGTAAATTTAAATTAAATAGATGTATAGAAAGTGTTTTTATCTTATTCTTTTCCATTTCTATATATTGTTATACTTATATTTCTGCGCAATGAGAGAAGCACCTGTAATTTCATTATATGTGATGTATAATGATAATAAAGTTATTCTGTTCTATTCTAGAGTAAAAAAGAGGGACAAAAGAGAAGGGAGCAAAATTAAACATGCACCAGTGTGTGAGAAGCTATCATCGCCAAAGAGTGCATGTTAAGGTGAAACAAGCTTTCGGGGTCACTATAGCAGATTATCTTCCTTCATCTCACCCTATCCTTAGCAGCCAATACCAATATCCTGCACGTCCATGAAATTTCCCTGTGGTCTTCCTTTTTGCCTCCATCCTCGCAGCTCCATATGCAACATCCTTTCTCCAGTATATCCACTATCCCTCCTCTGTACATGTCCAAACCATCTCAGCCTTGCCTCTCAAACTTTGTCTCCAAACTGCTTAACCTGAGCTGCTCCTCTGATGGGCTCATTCCTCCCAACTCTTCCACCTCCAGCTCAGCCTCCTGTCTTTTTGTCAGTGCCACTGTCTCTAAACCATACATCACAGCAGGTCTCACTACCACTTCCTTGTAAATTTTTCTTTTCACTCTTGCTGCTGTCTTTCTGTCACAATTCACTGACACTCGTCTCCACCCACTCCGCCCTGCCTGCACTCACTTCTTTACCTCACTTGTGCACTGTCTGTTGCTTTGGATGGTTGACCCCAAATATTGAAACTCATCTACCCTCACTACCTTCTACGCCTTGCAGCTTCACTGTTACACCTGTCTCCCTCTCATTCACATACATGCATTCTGTCTTGCTTCTACTGACTTTCATTCCTCTGCTCTCCAGAGCATGCCTCCACCTTTCCAGGTCCTCTTCCACCTGCCCCAAATGCTCACTATAGATCACAGTGTCATCTGCAAACATCACAGTCTATGGAGACTATCAGCCTGTCTATCAGCCTGTCCATTATCATTGATAACAAGAAGTTGTGTTTTAAATTACATGTAATCAAAGAGTAAAGTGAACTGAACTACTCACTTTTATGCAAAGGGATTCTAAATTACCAGCCGATGCATGAGACTGCAAGTAAGATTCAATCAAACTAGTTCATCAACTATTCTTGAATGATTAGTCATCCACCCTGATGCTTTGCCAACAGCCAACGGTTACAGCCACACCCCCTGCTGTTGGTTTTTAAGCAACTCCAGGTAGGTTTCCCAGGATACAAAGGATACAAAGCTGGTTTAATCAATACAACTTGCAGCAGCTTGTTTGCTGAAAGGATGGAATACTGTGACTGTGGTTTCTTTCTGCAGTAGTTTCAACCACTGCGTGTTTCTGAAACTTTTTTTCTGCAGTTGGAAGTTTCATCATGGGAATTTTCTTCAGGAAAAACAAGGCAAATAATTTGTAATTTAGGGAGACCCTTCACTGAACCTTCATGCACTTGCAGCTCTTAGCCTCCAGAGGGCAAATCCATCCATTTGTAAAGCTCCGTTCCATTAAAGGCCTCTTTATTTATCGGCTCCATGACAGAAATGTTTTTGCAGTGCATCATGTACAACTGTAAGAAAGGTAAATGCAAAATATGGAGCCTTAAACAAATACTAAGTGTTGCTACAAAATTGGCAAGACAAACACAAAATTCCTTGACATAACAAATGAAAAGGCTGAAATGTGTACCTGACCATAAAGAACACTAAAAGGATTCAGGAAAGCCTATATGTTACGGAAATCAGTAGGAAGGAGGAAAAGGAGGAACAATGAAAAGTGGAAACAGAGGAAAGTACAGCAAAAGAAAAGAAGAGGACAGCTGGAAGAATGACAGGATGGGATCACCATTCCCTCCGCTCTATCCCATGGGTGAAAGTGGGAAAAAGTCGGAGTTCAAAAGCTAGGAACAAGAGGTCATGCTTTTATGTTGACTAAAGTGTGTGACTCCAAGGAGAAGCAGTGCAAGAGAGAGGAGCTAGAAAAACTGGGGTGTGGAGTCAGCTGAGAAAGGAAATTTGTTCTGGTGAGTGTGTGTCTCGCACTTCCACTCTGACAGCTCTCAAGCTTATTGAGCAAGTAACCTCAAGAAGAGGCATCATTCTTGGATGCTGACATGTGGGAATCTGTCACTTAGGAATGCACTGAAGGTGAAAAGAGGGAGCTGGAACAGAAAAATTGCAAGCTATAGTTGTCATATAAATAAAGGCAGCGGTCTCTTTTTGAAAGAGAAATGTTTTTGAATTTTTGGGTCATCCATTCTCAAGTGGACAGCTCAGATCACTGGTGCGAAAACACCCAAGATGCACTGAGGAGCCGCACCAAGATCCAAACAGACTTCATTTGGAGGTTCCGTTAGGAGCACCTCTGCGTCCAGGATCACGCTGCTTTAGTTTAATTTTTATTCATCTAACACCAATTCAAACAACATTCAAGGTGCTTTGTCCTGGAAGATAAAGAACCAACAATATTAGAGAGGGAACCCAAATAATCAAACAACAATCCAACTTTGAGCAAGCACTTTCCAACAGTGGGAAGGAAGAACTCCCTCTTAACAGAAAGTGACCTCCAGTGGAACCAGTTTCAGGGAGGGGCAGCCATATGCTATGACTGGCTGGGGGATGTGGGAAAGGAGAAGAGAAGAAGAAGGAACAAAAGAGTGAGACAAAACACAAAATGTGGGCGAGAGAAGAAAAAGTTAATGGCATGAGAGGCAGTGAACGGTTACCTATTCCACTAATGCTTTTCCAGCAGGTGGAAATTATTATCAGTTTGTTTTGCATAAGGGAAACACAAGTTGGTTGTCACAGAAGTAAAACTAAGGCACTGCATGGGTGGCTGTGCAGCCTATGTGTTTAACCGCAGGACTTATGAAGGGCTTTGGGGTAGGTCCAGATTTGACAGAGATAATTGCAGGTAGCATGTTTAGTTCTGGCAGTTTCCAAGCTATGCAGGCAATGGCAGGCCGGAAAATTGAACTGACTTTGGCATTTGAAATAATGTAGGCATACATGTTTATTTCCATATTAAGCAGGGGAGTCGGGATAGATCATAAGTAGTGAGATGGATGTGGAGAGGTCCCATTCACTTGCGAATGGATCACCCATGCATGTTAATGCCAGCAATGAAGACAGATACTACACTTACCTTTGCTTTTCACAAGGAGACAGGGAGTCGGCTGAACCAAACAAAGCGACTCTAAAGCTCACTAATTAGCATGCCTCATTTATGGCCAGGTCACTGCACCTGGTCAAAATAGTCCATCCTGCAACCTCCTTCATAAAACCCATGATGTCATTCTGTACACTCTGGTTTTAAATGGGCAAACAAATGAGATATAATGTACTAATGGATGATGAATGAATAAATGTGCTGATCTCCTATCACTGGATAAGCACTTTCCAACTCTATCTTTGCGCTAAGCTAACTGAGCCCTGTCTGCAGCTTCTACTTGGCATTGAATAGCACAAATGTTCAAATTTAACCCTCAGCAAGAAAGCAAATAAGCATGTATAAGCTACACAGAGGCAGTAATTGCTGCCTCAAATAGCCTGCAAAACTGAATGTAAAAAATAGCTGCCAGATGTGAAGAGGACTGCCAGCTTTTTAAAAAAGATTGTTCTAAGGTGTGGCGTCTTGTATGGGCTACAGGTAGCTGCAGAAAACTTCATCTAAGTTCAGGGGTGTGGCAATATTGATCTTACATGAGACCATGGATCACCAAGCCTTTACCCTTTCAGGAAGATAGGGTAATCACTTAGCTAAACACACTTGCTTTTCTGCTGCTATTCAAACTCCAGGCGACACATTCCTTGTAAACGTGGCATATTTATTTGATACAACATGTTAAGACTGATGAGGTGATTGTGTTACTGCTAACGTAAAATTTACAGCGACAGCGACAAAGAGATGGATTGACACAAAGGCCAGGGCAGCATGCCAGGGCACAGATGAGGTCACTGTTGAAACAGGGATTTCCACATTTCCATATCAGTTTGCCCCATGTCAGAAAACAAGAGCAGGGAGGAAAGGGGGCACACGGGGCACTCACACTTCCAGTCATACACCAACATGTAAGCACAGAGACAGTGAGACACGCCAGAGTTTGACTTAAATAAAAACAAACATGTGTTTTATCTCAACCTCAAGGAAGCAGAGAACACACACACACACACACACACACACACACACACACACACACACACACACACACACACACACACGAAACACAGACTGAATCTTTTATTGTTTTGATTATTGTGTTGTTTTGCCACACTCCGTGAAAGTACAGTGCAGTACAGTTTTGCACAGTATAAACACACACACCTGAGTGTAGTAAACAATAGTAGCCTTCACAGATATGTTGCAAATGCAGCCAGGCTTGCTCGCTGTGGAATGGGTGGCGGCCACACAAAAACATGACAGAGTCACAGACACACACTTTCAGACNCACACACACACACACACACACAGCGACTCTACCTCTTGTTAATTGGGCTTGGCCTGCACGGTTTCCATAGCAGCCTGGCCCCTCCCTCTATGCAGGGGAGGTGTTTTGAAAGTTCACGGCATGTTCGTGCGTGTGTGAGGGCGCAGGGAGAAAGAGGCGTGGAGGCAAAGTCAACTGCAGGAATTAGTTTACGCCTATCCTCAGTTCACAGCTGCAACAAGTGGCAGCAGCGTCTGAGAGTTTGCAAAAGAAAAAAGAAAACCTTGCTGAACTTTATTGTGTGTATTTCAAATACGCAATTACAGCGGGACAGTCGACCACCTGTGAGCCATGGAAGAAGAAGCGCCCCTCGCCGAGCCCAGCAGCAGCAGCGTCTCTGACAGCACCCCCGCCGTCCCCCAAGAGCAGCCAGAAAACCCGGAGCTCCTCATCCCGAGTTTCAGCCCGTCGTCCGCTCCGTCCTCCCCGACCCCGACTGGCACCCTCTCCAGGCTGGGTTTTAAAATGCCAACCAGCCCGGGCGCGGTCGCGCCGGGCAGCCCGGTGGACCGAGGCCAGGTGAGCGCCATAACGGTGGTGGCATTGCTGGACAAGCTGGTGAACATGATGGAGGCGGTGCAGGACAACCAGCAGCGGATGGAGCAGCGGCAGGCCGACCTGGAGAGCGCGGTGCGGAACGTGCAGGGCGACGTGACCCGCCTGTCCAAGAACCACATCAGCACCTCCAACAGCGTCAGCAAGCTGCTGGAGCGCTCACGCAAAACCAGCGGGCACCTAAAGGAAGTGAAGGAGCGCCTGGACAAGCAGGCGGTCCAGGTGAAGAAGCTGGAGGCCAACCACAGCCACCTGTTGAAGAGGAACCACTTCAAAGTGCTCATCTTCCAGGTGAGGGAAAGACAAAGAGACACTAACACCTATTGTTTGCAAAGACTCACATATCGGATTTCAGATAAAATAAATGGCCCATTGTACTATTTTTAAAGGCGCACTCCACTGATTTTTTTGCATTTGAAGTTCATTTTATTTATAAAATTCAGTTCTAGCCTGCACTCAGTTTATAAAAGCAGCTAGAGAGTTTATTTGGTGGCATGAGGAGGAATGCTGCAAACTTTGAAAAAAATAACCCTGATGGTGTTCTAGTGATGTCATCACAGGCCTTCAGTATCTGAGGCGACCAAAATGTGGGGACGGCAAAGTCAGAGATTTAAGTCGTGTTTATCAGATTTGACAGATGCTTCTATGCATACACATTTTATATCATGGGATCAACTGAGGTTATGGAATTTAAGGTAATACTTGAAAATAACCGCCCAAACAAGTGCCTGGATGCATTTCAAGATGCCTGCCAAGTGTTGAGACATGCTTCTGGATGGACTTGTGTAATGAAAAGTTGCAGTCTGGAAAATCATGGAAAAATTAGAACATCTGTGTAACTCTTGTGAGTCTCCAAACTATTTAAAGCATTTTATTAAGTAGTTGGACTACTGCTTTAAGGTAAATGAATGTGTTAATATGTGTGTGTGCTGGCTTTATTTGCATTTACATTTGACTGCAGTATTGGGTGTGTTTGATTGTGTGCACATGCGCCTGGTTGGCACTGACACGTGATAGGTCGTAAGTGATTTGTGACATTTTCATTTTCAACACTCCAAAACTTGCTGAGCAGGCTTTTAAACAAACATATCTACAGTATTAAAATAAGTCTGAGCAAAACAATGCAGAAAATAATCGGGTTATTCACGAGTTGAGGTCTTAGCAAAGTTCACACACATGCATATGAATCTTTCCTGGTTGTGTGTGAGGAGAAGGGTGTGTCTGGGAATGGAGCTGCAGAGGATAATAGAGGAGGGCTCAGACTCTGACTTTGAGTGGATCTGTTTACACCCCACAGTCATAATTCAGAAAGACAGATGGTTTTTGGATGGATTTCGCACTTTAACTGCCATATCACACCTGTGAGGGTAAAACTCTGTACTCACACAGGAAAAAAGTGCTCAACTTTCTCTTATTTCTGGAGGTAGTTTTAGGTGGAAAGTATGACTCCTTACATAAACCATCCCTCACTTACCTAGAAACATTAAAAGAGCTGAAATCTTTTTCTTTCCATAGCAGGTAAAAGAGAGACCTTCACCTGCTTTGCTGAAACAAAAATCAAAACAAAAAACACAATCTTGACATTATCTCAGAGTTTGCTGTGAGCCTGCGGGAGTCTTCGTGCATGGATTTTCACATATGCATGGGTACATGTGAGCATGTGCATATTAGTTTGTGCCCAGGTAGTGAAAGGGGGTTGGGGTGGGAGGGCACTGTTGACATAGCCAGAGCCTCAGAGAGCTTTTAACTCCTGTTGTTATCTGGTTTCCTAGGTACTCAGGCTCTGTTGTTCAAATGCAGCAGGTGCCAAGGCCGTTTTAGTATGTATGTGCTAGAAGGAAGCGACGTGTTGCTTTAGAGAAAATGAGAGTGGACAGTGCTACTGGCGTTCGATGCAACATCAAATGCAAAAGGTGCTCGAGGTTTTCCCACCTATGCAGCATATGAATGAGTAGAAGGAAGGTTTTTGTTATTATGCTGGGTTCTGCTCACACACACCCCCAAGCTTCAAGTTACACTAAAAGAGTGTCGTGTTTGCAGATGGGCGTAGAAAGACCAGGAATGACCTTAAGGGTGTATGTGTGTGTAAAACATGTGCATTCTTGCAGCTTGCCCACTGGATGTTGCGCTCATCTTTTGGGTTAGGTGTATGCAGTTCCAGAGCTGGTAAATAAGACTCGGAGTGCCCCTCGGGGAGTGGGTAATAAAAGAAGTTAAATGCAGCTCTTGTTCCTTCACCTGTTTTGACTCTTTCTGTGTTCATCACTTTACAACTCTCGTAATCTGTATCTGCACGGTGCTTATTTTCTCCATCTAGTGCTCTACTCTAATATTTTAGTCTATCTTTTATCTCTCTGTTTCTGTCTTTTTTAAATAAAATCCAGCTTTTTTTTTTTTCCTTCCTCTCATTGGTCAAACCACCTGTCCTGGTTCCCTGAAACTACACTAAAGCACATGCTGCACATCTCACGCTGCTCTTTGATATTTTACCGCCCACGCTAGAGCCAGGCTTCCCTATTCCAGCCCTTCTATTTGCCTCCCCACTCTGCAAAATTGATCCAAAAACACTCGTCAGCCTGTATGTGCCAGCTGAGGCGGAAACACAGAGGGCTGCTGGTTAAAAGCCCTCAGTTGCATGGAGCAGGGGTCCCATACCAGCTTCAGGCTTTGGCCGCAGTCAGTCAGAAATGACAGTTATTTCTGCCGCTCTGCTGCATTCCTGTGCATAACGAGGACTAACGAGGTCTTAATTACTGCTGCTTGGGCTTTGTTTGTTTGTTTTTTGTGCATCAGTGCTTTTCCTGTTTCTGTGGGGCCTTCCCTCTCCAGGCCTGTTTCTGTTGTGTACGCACACGCAAAACACACTTAATTCCGAGCCATCAGAGATTCCGCTGTGTACAGTGTCAAGACTGTTTTGGTAATTTTTCTTTGGAGAGGTAAAATGTTGGATTGCACATATTTTCTTTTCCTATTATTCTTCACACGGATGCATTTCAAAGGCTCATTACCTGAGGGTCTTGGAGATCCTATAACTTATCAGAATTTGCATCTCTGTGGCGCACTACATGAAACGCGCTGTATTTGGAATTTAATTTGCTGCGACAGAAAAGTCATTTATTCCTAAGTAGATCATAACGCTCCCATCTGTGTTTATTTCACCGCGGAATAGCATCGCAACAAACACGTCAACCTCAGTGGCAAATTGAATTTGAACGCAGTGAGGATTTTATTTGTTCTGTCACTTTGCATGTGTGCAAAGCTTTGCTGTATATTTAGCAGTGAGAGTACAGATGGGTCCCTTTCTCGAAGGCATGGGAAGAGGATGTTTGGTGATTGTCTGGGTTCGTGGGATCACTAATCGGGGAGAGGCAGAGGGAGCGACAGCAGTCCCGGTGTTGTGCCAAAAAGTGATCGGCTGCCAAAAAGTGATTGCCAGAAAATGATTGCCCGTATTTAAACTGTTGTAAATTACTTGCTGACCTATAATCTG
>JASGAU010344884.1:0-16790 GCA_030220045.1 Australoheros facetus | reverse complement strand
ACTTGATTACACACAGGTGGATTCTATTTATCATCATCAGTCATTTGGGACAACATTGGATCATTCAGAGATCCTCACTGAACTCCTGGAGTGAGTTTGCGGCACTGAAAGAAAAGGGGCCGAATAATATTGCACGCCCCACTTTTCTTTTTTTTATTTGTTAAAAAGTTTGACACATCCAATAAATTTCATTCCACTTCACGATTGTGTCCCACTTGTTGTTGATTCTTCACAAAAAATTTAAATTTTATATCTTTATGTTTGAAGCCTGAAATGTGGCAAAAGGTTAAAAAGTTCAAGGGGGCCGAATACTTCGCAAGGCACTGTAAATAAAGATATATCCATTTATTTTGCAATTTATTTTATATTTTATATGATTGTGTAACAGTAACAGTTATTAATATGCCATAAAGTCCAACTTGGTACAATTACCCATTTAGAAATGTGTGTGTAAGGTTTGGGGTCAGGTTAGGTTCAAGTGAGACTTTATCCAGATGATATATTTTCTGAAATCTTTCATCTTGACTCAGCTAATCAGAAGGTCCTAGCTGTTTCCAAGTATCACACCCACAATTGAAGTCAGTTCTGTTTGCATGAAACATCTTGATTATTTGAAAGAGGCAGTTTGCATAAACAGCGTGCGTTTCACTACTTAGCAGTGGTTGTTTGATCTACTCTTAGTACTACCAGAACTATGCACAAAACTCTTGACAGAGGTTTGCAGACAAATTATACAGTTATGGTAAAAAGAAAGTTTGTCCTCTGTCAATGGCTAAGGCTATAAGTATCAGGATATAGTAAAAATAATCTGGTCCTTAGCAAGTCTTAAAATTGAAGACTAAGATATGACATATTACACGTGCCATTATTTATTTAATAAAAATTAAGCCAAAATGCAGAAGCAATGTGAGAAAAACTAAGCAAATACTTTCTGCTTCCATAGGAATTAAGAGGGTAAGCAGGAGCCAGATGTTACTAATCCAACGCCACAGGACCTGAGCACCCTGCAGTCACTGAATCGACCATGCGTAATACCTTAGAATTAACACAGGGTGTGCTCTCTTTTCCTATGACTGTGTAGTCTAATAATTAACATTTATAATCTGCAATAAATGAAAAATTACATCAGACCAACAGTTTTAAAGTGTCAGAGGCATTCTACTGGTATTGCTTAAAACAGCTTGTGTTGTTGTATAGACCTCACCAGTACAGGAAAATATACAGGGGGAAGCCAAGCCACACTGGCACAGAGTTGAACACAGATGTGTTGGTGCAGAGTGACTTGGACCTGTGCCTGACCCTTCAACATCACCCCCGGCAACAGCACTGGGACCTTACGTTCCACACAGCATCGCCGGAAACTAGTGAAAACGGCCTGGAAGAGAGGAAGCCTGAGGACAGAGATGATACAATGAAGCACTTCAAACACGTAACAACATACAAAGCTCCTTTCAACTTTAAATTTAGCACAGATATCTCAACACACTTAACCTTTTCCAAGGCTGCTAAGTAATGAACTTGACCCCGTCAGCTCGAAAAAAAAAACAGCTTAATATGGGATGCAATTTTTTACAACAAAAATGTATTAATAGTAAAACTGGAAAAATTTAAATCATAGTCATAATTATTAAGTTCCATAGAGCTGAATTGAACTGTGCAGTAAAAAAGTGAAAACTATAATTAACTTTGTGGACTAAACAAGTCAGTAATAGATTAACATCAATAATTCATAACCCTAGTAAATACTACTAACAGGTTGTGCAATAAAATACTAAATGTTTTAAAATATTATAGTTCAATAAATCACTGCTATTACCTGAGATTTTCTTCTGAAAACTGACTCCCTGTGTACCAAAGCTGAAGCACCTCCTCAGGTTGGCCAGCCAGCTGTCCCATGACGCTCACCAGCAACAGACAGTGAGGAAGCTCATATTCAGGATTTAAACCTACAGACAACATGATGCACAATTTGTAACAGAAACATCTAGAAACATAGCAGCAATTTTGGGCAATTTTTTCCCCCCCTCAACACACCACAACTCTGTAAAATACAAATCTAAGAGATCAGCTTTCAGTAGAAGTTTTGAAAGCGAGCCCACTGTGTGACCATTAGAAATATCAAAATCATTCATCTTTTAGTGTTTCTTTTCCACCCTGTAGCATCATTTACTTATTAGCTTTGAGTAGAAGTTTTGGAAGCAATACTATATTGCAATACTCCAATGCAGTATACTGGACTAGTAGATGCTGATCTAATTCAGTACATTAGAGCAATCAATGCATGCCTACTATGTACATATTAAAACAAGGAAACTATACATTATACTTTGACCATTAGAAATGTCAAAATAACTAAAATCACTAATATTTTAGGGTTTCTTTTTCCTCCTGTAGCATCATTTACTCATGAGCTTTGAGAAAGTACCCAAATATTAAATTAAGCAGTCAGACGTCTATTATTTTCTGTTGTAAAGACAATAAGCATGTAAAATAAGATAAAATAGCCTTTATTAGTTCCACAGTTGGGAAATTCACATTGAAATTAACATGCAATACTTGTCATTAGCCTGTTGGATGTCATTAGTCCACAAATCGTTCAGTTTAAAAAGCCATTCTTCCATTACATTAAGAAAACAGGAAAGCATCTGTCAATTGTGCTACTGTATCATGAAAAAAACATCTAACAAGATAAACTTTTCACTCACGCAAGTTCTCCTGGAGGACAACTTCAGCAAAAGGTCTTAAAGGCAGCAGCTGAAGTAAGAAGGCTTCCATGGGAACTAGAGCTGCTGCATTTAGCTCCTGAGATAAAGCTACGGGCAGTTCTGGAGTGCTTAAGCTGGGAGGGAATTTACTGAAAGACATCAGCCACATTGTCAATCATGATTACAACCAATCAAAAAATAAACTGTGATTAGTATTACAATAAAACATGTATACATGTAAACAACAGAGACCTGATGATCTGCAGGTAGAGCTGGTGGAAGCAGCTACAGCACTTGGTTAGAAAAAATCTGAATTCCTGTTAAAAGGATAAAAATGAGGAAATGTGTATTCAACAACTCTGACTTCATAAAAAAGAAATTAAGAATGTAGCAATATGAGATGACACAGTTTTTATACAGTCAAAACACCTGGAAAATGATTTAACTAATTTTAACTACCTTTATGTAATGAATCAAAGTGTTGGCAAAAAATCTGCACATCTTTGCAGTTTTTTGGAACAACTTGTATTCTGGACTTTGCGTGGCCTCCTTTGAAAAGAAAAGAGCATTAATAGAAAAGCTGCCCAAGGTGACCTTACATTATTATAGACAACCCCAAGTCTTTCTTCAAGTACAAAAGGTTACAGCATGGGAAATACTCATCATTTGTTCTGTCATTGTGGTGGCTCTAGTTGGTATCAAGTCAGTAAAGACAAAAATCTGCTGAGCAGCAATCTTTCTATACATTACAAGTTTACATAATATCTGAACAGAAATAGCTACTAAAAAAAAGTTCATGCTCTTAAATGTCTAACAGTTACAGTAGTAAATGCAATAAATATTCAATAATCATGCAATTTCTATTTATTTAAGCTTCGTTTTGTATTTATTTCTTTAAACAATAGGGGTTTTCTACCTGCAGACCAGCATGTTTAATCTGTTCAGCCAGCTCCACACAGTTGTGGAAGGAGGTCAGCAGGTTGTCACACAGGCTGTTACTGATGTCACTGTGATGTAGATGCTCCTCAACCAATGACTGGTTCTTAAGACTCATTCTGAACAAAGTAATGTCCTATTTAATAACCATTAAACTCATCCAATTCCTAAAACAAAAATGCATCTAATAAACTGTAATGCTTAATGACATTAACTGTACTAACTTGATGAGGAACTTCCATGTGTTTGCATGCAATGCTATGTCCAGGTTGGAGATAACAGAGCAGATATCCAGTAGACTATGAATCACTGAAGAAGATGAAAATGATGTAAAATGAACTGAAGATGTCATTAAGGTACATGAGTGCAAAAAAGGTTTTGAAATGAAGAAATTCCCAGTGTAATACAGCAATGTTTACCTGCACAGACAATGAACACACCTGTAACAATATCACAGACTTCCTCCTCTGAGGCACTGCTGTCAAAAGAGATCTTATCTAGCAGCTCCAGAAGACCCTTCTGAAGGGAATAGGCCTCCTTGAATAGTCCCTGAAGCAAGTCAGCAACAAGAGAGAGACGGCCGCAGTAAACCACCTCACTATCCTGTGGACAACATACAGAATATGCCTGAACTATTCTGTTTTCTTCAAATACATTTTCTCAAGATTTTTAAAGAATTTAAGTCAGTTTTAAATGACCTATTTAAATGTTAATTTCAACTTTAGTGGTTGATATTAATGTTCTAAAACTAAAAAAAGAATACAATTATAGCAGTGACTTCACAAGACACTAGATGTAGTTTTAAAAAAATCATCCAATAAAGATATAAGCAATTTCTGCAGTTAGAGAAATAATAAAAAGGAAGACCATCTCATGAAAACTGCTGTTTTTGACCCATCTTAAAATGTTGCCAACTAATCATGGTGGCTTTCAAATAATCCCATTTGAGCTTCTAAATTAGGTGCCAATGATATGAAGCCTCTTCTGCTTGAGTTATTTATTGATTTCTGTGCTGAAACTGTACAAAAGCAACATGCATGTGCTAGTGTTGTCGCTGTGTTGTGAGAGTGCGTCTGTACCAGTCTAGTGTGCTGGGGCAGATGCACTGTGCAAATACACCACTAAAACGCTGTCTCAGCATCCTTTGCAGGCTCATGCACTGGAATTGCAATTGCTGACAGAGCTATTAATTCTGTATTATTTCAAAGAGGGCTGAGATAACATGACGCCATTCCTCTGAATTTAGCTGAAGCTAAAACCAAATTGGAGCTTTTAACTAGACAATGATCTTTAGCACACTAGCAAATCCCCCAAGGGTCAAGCATTTCAGAAATAATAGCTTCTGAGGCAACAAACTTATATTCACCACCTTAATATCCCATCTGCAGATTAGTCAAATTATTTGAATAAAAATGGCAATTTTCCTTGGAAGTTGTGTTCACGTATGTAATCATTATCTATAATGATAGGCACTGTTTTACAGAAGATTAAGTTTTTGCTTTTCCAAATATGAAAAAAAATTAATACATTTTCACTTGATATCTTTTCGTCATAACAACTACTGAATAGACTGACCTTGCAGTGCTGAAATGTTTCTTTCAGGACTTTCAGAATAGTGAGTGGTAGTGAGCGGACAGAATCCAGGTCAGGGGTATCTTCCAGTGAGCCAACATGACGCACACAAGCAGATAGTGCATCAATTATCTGCATCATTGCCTGAAAAACGGAACAGGATCTTGTCACCATATCATTTAGGATTTCATTTAGGAGTGAAGTTAGAACAATGTACGTTAAATTGTATGTATGAAGTTGTATGGGTCTCACTGTACCATTTTGAAATGTACTGTGTAGCAATACCTGTAGTATGTTCCTTAGTAAGGCACAAAGTTCGGTATTTTGACTCGAAAGTCCACCAGCTTGCTCCATGATTTCTTTCATCATGCTGTCAAACACTGTCACAACCTGCAAACAATTGTGACAGATAAACGTTCAGTAAGACAAATACATTTGTCAGGAAATTTAGGTAAATAAAGTAGTCATTCACAAGAAAATAGTTGCTTGTATCAACAACACATGTCCTCAATATATTTTGCAATCATCAGGATACCTTTGGTAAGATCTTGGAGAAGCACTCGTCTTCCAGGTCTCGTAAACCAATATGAGGGAGAAACAGGTCTGTAATTATCTTCAATATACCTGTGAAGGTGCCATATTTTTAAAACAGTTCATATTTGGACAGTAAGGTATACCAAAGTTTGTAATTATTTGATGTGCAATTAGTAAACTCACGTATGTGATCATCCCAACTGTCAGACTGATAATGCAAAGAGTGAACACAGTCAAGGAAAACATGTGCCTTACAGAATGATTTACCTAATTATTTTCATTGTGTGTGTGTGTGTGTGTGTGTGTGTGTGTGTGTGTGTGTGTGTGTGTGTGTGTGTGTGTTACAAAACTGAAACTCGGATGAGACAACAAACATTAGACAGGATATAGTGAGCTTTGGCATGACAGACTTGAGCTCCTGGCGACAGGTTTCCTGACTCCACTGCACCACCTCGTCCAGAAGAGAAGTGTTGGTCTGGGACATGATGAAATCTGGGGAAGCCCAGTTCTGCAGTCCAAAAATGTTTTCATGCACGTTATCACTGAGTGAGTAACTGAAAATGACTCCTTAGCTCTTTTACCAATTAGTCGGTCAAGGAGATTCGTTTTAAGATATCAAAATTAAATTGTGATCAGTTATAAAAGGAACCGTTATAACTTCCATTACTTCAATTACTCTACTCTGCCTAATTCCATTCTGAATATCTGAAATACCATAGACATTTTGATAATTAACTTTTGAATAGTCGGAATAAATTTTAGAGATTTAGAGTTCCACTTATACAGTCTGTTAAGAATAGTTTATACCAGCTATTGGGATTTCTACTGGCTAGGACTGAATTGTAGTATTCAGTTTCTATTGCCCATGCAGATTGCTTGCTGGTGTTATGAATTCACCGACTGCAAAACGTTAGCTAGCTTCTGTGTTTACTGACATATTTTGTGCTGATATGCATCCTACCGTAATTACAAGACGAACTCCTCTTTCCAGGGGTACAAAAAATATCACGCCAACGCTCCAAAGAATCTTAAAGTGCTGCCATTTTACTTTTTTAACGACTAAAATGTACAAAGCGGATAGTTAACCGTATCTGTGAGATATGAAACATACTGCGCGCCGTGGTTTGAGTCGGACGTGACGTTACGACATACGCGACTCATCCACTTTCATTCTCATTGGTTAAAATCTTAGACTTCAAAGCGTTCAACCAATGAGAGAGCTGCAGAACTGCAAAGCGTTGTAAATAACAACTCCAGCTTGGCGTGTCCAAGTTAAAAAAAAAAAAAAAGTGAAACCTTGACATTAATTCCTACAGTGAAATCGTTATTGATTTTTGTTGTTGTTTTTTTGTTTCATTAAGCCTGTCATGTCCGGCAGATTTTGCAAGCAGAATTGTGATCTGAATACACTGCTGTGCCAAACATTTGCTCTTCCAAGACGAGTTCTATAGATTCTCTATAGGCTCCTTTTGTTAATGTTTGTCATTTTATTTATTTGTGTTATTTTTCACATACATATACATGTGTTCTAGTAATGGCAGAGTTGACAGGCTGAGAAAAAAGCAAGGAAAAAGAGAAAGGGGATAAAATAGAAAAAGGGGATGGAAAGGATAGAGCACAGTTAAATAAACCATGATCCATTTGTGTCTTGTGGCAACTGTCAGACAACTACAAGTGCACTCGTAGTGTTGGGTGTCATGCCAAAAAATGATTGCCGGTATTTTCCAAAATATTATTGATAACTTGTTGACCTATAATTTGTCAAACATGTCTCTTGTGAATGATATCAAGTCATTGCGTCAGGGCATCCGATATAAAATCTTGGCAAATCAAACGTGGATCATCAAGTATGAGATTTCCATACCAGTGGAAACTGTGCTACTGTTGGCCAAAGACAATGAAGAGGAGAGGGGGAAAGCGTGTTTGGAGGCAGTGGGAAAGAAGGAAAGGCAGGAGTTTGGAGGTGAGAGTAGGGACTTCAAAGGGGGAGAGCTGGCTGATATGATGGAGAGAAGTAAGTGAGATATATTCTGTGTGCAGGAGACTAGGTAGAAAGGAAGCTAAGCCATGGGCATTGGAGGTAGATTCAAGCTGTCCAACCATGGTGTAAATAGGAAGCGAAATTGAGTAGGGGTAATCTTGAAGGAAGAGTATGTAAATAGTCATCAACTTGTTAAAATAATGGCCTAAATCATTTTTTTAACAAAAGTTTTATTTTTTGCCTAAATCATCTAGTTTATGATGTTTCCCTAAGCTTTTTGTATTTTCTGAAAAACCTGGAAAAAATGACAGGCCATTATTTTAACAAGGTGATGTAGTGTTGTGCAGGTGGAGAGATTCTCACACTGAGGAGTGCTAAGAAAGACGTGTGAAGCTGGAAATCAAAGGGGTGATTTTGAACATTTGAAAGTTTTTATACAGTCAAAACACCTGGAAAAAAGATCCTAATTTTAGCTCCCTTTATGTAATGAATCAAAGTGTTGGCAAAAAATCTGCACATCTTTGCAGTTTTTTGGAACAACTTGTATTCTGGACTTTGCGTGGCCTCCTTTGAAAAGAAAAGAGCATTAATAGAAAAGCTGTCCAAGGTGACCTTACATTATTATAGACAACCCCAAGTCTTTCTTCACAAAAGGTTACAGCATGGGAAATACTCATCATTTGTTCTGTCATTTTGGTGACTCTAGTTGCTATCAAGTCAGTAAAGACAAAAATATGCTGAGCAGCAGAAATAAAGAAAGTAGACAGGAGTACTGGGAGTCTAGCTGCACAACAAAGAGAGATGTGGCAAAGGCAAGGGAAAAGGCTTATAGTGAAAAGACCGTGTATCGATTGGGTAGAGAGATCAAGCTGGTAAGGATGTGCAGCAGGTTAGGGTGATTAAGGACAGAGATAGAAATGTACTAACAAGTGAAGATGGAAGAAAATTAAAGAGAGGAGGACAGATGGAAGAAAGTTTGTAAATCAGGAAGTGCAGAGGATTAGTAAGGAGAAAGTGAAGGCAGCTATGAAGCAGATGATGAGTGGAAAGACAGTTGGTCCAGATGACATACCTGTGGAGGTATGGAGATGCCCAGGAGAGAGGGAAATGGACCTATTATTTAACACACTTTTGGAGAGTGAGAGGATGCCTGATGGAGAAGCATCGAGAAGGTCAGAACGAGTTGCACTGTCTCTTTGAGGATGGATGCCAAGACAGGAACTATGGTACTGTAGGAGGAAGTCAGGAGTGGCAGAGGACTATGTGAGGCTGGTGCAGGACATGTATGAGGACAGCGAGACAGTGGTGAGGTGTGCAGTAAAAGTGACAGATGGATTCAAGGTGGGAGTGGGTTTACATCAGGGATCAGCTCTGAGTCCCTTCTTGTTTGCAATGGCGATGAACAGATTAACAAATGAGGTCAGGCAGGAGTCTCCGTGGACTATGATGTTTGCAGACCACACTATGATCTATAGTGAGAGTAGGGAGCAGGTGGAAGAGAGCCTTCTCTGGAGAAAAAGGAAGTGAGATAGAATATCGTACATGTATGTGAATGAGAGGGAGACAGGTATAACAGTAAAGATGCAGGGAGTAGAAGCAGTGAAGTTGGATGTTGAAATGCCTGGGGTCAACTATCCAAAGCAACAGACAGGTACACAAGAGAGGTGAAAGAGTGTGCAGACCTGGTGTGGGTGGAGTGTCAAGGGTTAATTTGTGACAGAAGCATAGCAGCAAGAGTGAAAGGGAAGGTTTACAAGATGGTACTGAGACATTCTATGATATATATAATTTGGAGACAGTGGCACTAACAAAAAGAGAAGAGGCTTAGCTGGAGGTGGCAGAAGGTGCTAAAATTTTCATTGGGAGCAACCAGAATGAACAAGATTAGAAATGAGTACATCAGAGGGACAGCTCAGGTTGAGTGATTTGAAGTTACAGTGTTGTAAATAAATTGAGGCGCACACAACCAGGTTATCTTTATAAGCTTTATTTGCCTTTGCAAAGGGGTCAAACAACAGTTACAGACAGCATGACAGCAGTCTGCTTGCTACATGAGAATGCAATTATTAATTGTGTTACTGTGCTCTCATTTCATTGTTTTTCTTTAAATGATTTTGGTTTTTGAAACATGTTTTTAACTTTTCTCCCCACATATTGTACAGTACTGTTACTTACCTGTACAGTTACCAAATCTCTAACTGTAATTTGTGCTGCTCTTTTGGACTGTTATTTTTTTGTCCAATACAAAAGCAGATGCTTATATTTATAAAGCACCAGATGCCATTTGGGTAATGATGATATAGTGATTTATAGCATAAAATATGCCACACATAACATAAATAAAATGATGTTATTAAGCTAATCGAGATTATATGGCAAAGGGAGTTAGACCAGACCCATTATTTAAAATAAATATAGCCTGAAGGATACATAATATCCCGAACTGTTTTGATTATGTCTCTTTAGAAGCAGTTTCTACTTCCTCAACTTGAAAAACTCAATTTATCTGTAACAAGTTCTGCTTAAAATTTCCCAGACTGTGATATCTATTGTGTGCCAGTGGCAAACTCTGGCGTCAGTGTGGTAAAAACAGGCCATCATGGGAAAACAAAATCAGAATTTTGCCAGGTATTTGTAGCTATTGAGCCATCTGTAGCTATTTATAGCTATATCTGCTGTATTTTTTATTTCATCACACAAACATGCAGCTATTAAAGAATGTGACTTGGATATCTAGAAATGTGTCAACTGTATATCTAAAGTTTTAAAAAATTACTCTATTTGTCTGAAGCATCTGGAATTTTCCGTTGAGTCTGACCTGATTGAGTACTGGCCATTGTTTTGCAGATAAAATCTTAAGCATTGAAGTGAACCCACAGTGCCACTGTGACTTCTTTTCCCAACACCATAGGTGTGAGCTGGCGCTGCTGTAGGAAGCGACTCACTTCTTGTTCAGGAAACAGGTCTCCATGCTGCTTGAAGTGTACATGGAAGTATAAAAATATCTGGGACACTGGCAGTACAGAAGTTTTCCCCTACTACTATGTCAACAACCACCAGTATTGTGAAGTCTTGTAGAATTCAGTCATAGTTTGTCTTTTACAAGATTGTAAGAAGCATTTTTTCCTAATTTTTTCAGTGTCCCCAAAATAAAACAATTTCATTTACCTGGCCCACAGTTTCATTCAAAGTTCCAAGGCTGTGCAGTCAATTCCAGTCAAATATTAAAATTTGGTTGCAAAACAAATACTGCGTAAGCAAAAATTAATCAAAATAAATGTGTCTGAAGCTCTGAATTTTTTTTAATTACATAAAACTACAGGTTAATCTGCAATCCCAGAGGATCCTCAATAAATTTCACAATTTAGTAAACCTTAAAAACAACACATAAATAGGGTAATTTTAAATATATTAAAAAAAATTTTTCTTGATTAAAAACAATGGGAAGATTATGATGATGCCCCCTAATAAGATCACAAAGAACTTGCTAATTACTTACTGTAAACTATGCATTTTACAAGAAGAGTTCATATTGGGACTCCTACCTCACATGCTGACCTCCCTGTTCCTAGATAAAGGAAAGGTTATCAGTTTAGAGGAAACCGGCTGTGGATTGTGATAGAAAGTGGAAGGAAGATGGCTTTTGTTTTTCTTTTTTTCAAGATCATGGGGTAACTGGCAGAATTCAGCCAGTATTTTTTTTAAGCCTTCCGATGAGCCTCAAAGAGAACAGAGCTCTCATCGGAGTGTTGATATGAGCCAGTTCTGTTCCTGTCTGCAAAGTTACACGGCACTCTCAATCTAAATGTTTTCTTTATGACTATTTGAGCACCCAGTGAGTCAAAGTGAAAAGGAAAGTACAGACAGGAAGGTCTGCCATCGTTCACATTTAGCATGCAGCGTTTAATCCAATCACAGGAAAAACCTGTGATTGGAGATTATAGCCCAACACTCCCATTTGGATCTCATGGGAACAGAGTATTTTGTGGTAAACATCTATAGCTTCTGTGGTCATTATGATGGAAAAATAATGAAACTATTTTTTTCTTTTAAATCAAAATAACAATCAATAGTCAATCTACCCTGTGAAGTCATTTATATACCTCAAGTACTGACAACACACATGAGAATGTTGGCCCTCTTGTGTTCTACTTTCTGATAAAGGCGAATAAACCTCAGAATGAGAATGAGTGCAATCATCAAATAAAAACTTCAATTTATCCTTAATGGCCAAGAACTTGTAAATCTAATTACTTTTACTAAGTACCAAATATCAAGTGTTTGCAGACATACAAACTGAAGGTGACCATAGTAAACACTGTGCTTGCTAAACATCATCATGTGATTTGATGTAAGAGACACCTGTTTACTACAGTTTTTGCAAGTGCATTTTTAGCTGCAAAAAAGTAAAAGTGAAATTTAAACTGACTAAAGCCATAAAATGTTGGAGGTGGAAGAACTTTTCAAAATGTTGCGTCACTGTGTAAACACAACTAAGCTAAAGCTATTTTCTTTCTCTACATCCTTGTTAGTCTTTTGATTTGAGATTGTTTGTTTGAGGGCTTCATTTATTATTACAGTATTGTTTAGAAAGAGTGGTGCAGAATTTAGTCTGATGTTTATCATTATTTGGAATTAAACAGAAATGAAAAGTGATTAGCCACGGGTGGAAAGCAAGTCCTTGTTATGGCTTTGGGGTTCCAAACAATAAACTTTCCCTCCTGAGTAACAGGATATGTCTGTGATTCCAAGTGGCTCACCCTTTCCTGTATGGACTTTACGCTTGGCAAATGCACTCCTGTTCAACTTAAGCCAATGGGGGAGAAAAAAAAAAAAGTAAAAGTAAAAATAGCATTTAAAATGATAACTGCAGAGTTCATATGATGGTTAAATTCTGGATGTTTGAAGTTTTTAAAAACTTTCCTTTAAAAACAGGTACAGAACCAGACCTTGTGCTTTCATTGAGTAAGTACTGTATTTGAATGTTCACTTTACAGAACAGTTAAAGCATCATGATGTGGTTTCTATATAGGGACTATCAAATAAAGGCATACATTTTAAATGTTAAGAAGCTTTACGGCTACTTTTTATCATCTGACCAGGTGATTTCATAGTCACTGAAGAAAGCCTTCAGCTTCTCCGCAGAAAGAGAATGGTCAGCTTTTCCAAAGGCCTGCAAGTGAGGGACAGAAGTGACATCAGTAGATACTACTACAACTATCTGGTTTTTGATTCAGCTTTTAATGAACTTACAGTAGATTCTCCAAACACCCTTATTTTTTTCTCTTGGTTGTTGTGCTCTATCTTCCCTCCTCCAAGGCATTTACACTCCATCCCCAAGGCCTCCATAGCAGGGCTGACCTTCTCAAGTATATGATCTGAAAATTAATGAAAAATGTTTAAAAGAAATGTAGATTCTGGTTTAGTTACAATAAAAAGAAAAAAAAAATAGAAGCAAATGACAAATACGGAAATTTTGTAGTCTCAAGCTAAAAGATTGGCACGAAATTTATTCCTCTGCTCTGCACAGTATCTATTCCGCAATGCACTCCTGCAGGATCCACCAGAAGGACCCTAAAATGGGACAACACTGCATAATATTCTGCATGCCTTAGGCTTTGGTCTGCACCAACAGTCACTGGTGCACGACATCTCGAGCTGAACTGACGCAGTTCACGCTCCTGTTTAAGCAAACTGTAAAAACTTACTGTGATACTCTGCACTTTTTGTGCCACGAACAATGACTTTATGCACATCGCCATCTTTCACTTTCACTCTGACCAGTATGTACTTAAAGGTTCCCTCTGGATCAATCTCTACATCGGGGATTTTAGCCAGAGCGTCTGCCATTGCGAGTGTAGATTGACGCAAAATACCGTAGCCTCTCAAACTGTGCAGAGGTCTACTGACCACAGAGAACATGGCCCGCTCAGATACCTTTATATGGA
This sequence comes from Australoheros facetus, assembly GCA_030220045.1. Taxonomy (NCBI): domain Eukaryota; kingdom Metazoa; phylum Chordata; class Actinopteri; order Cichliformes; family Cichlidae; genus Australoheros; species Australoheros facetus. The sequence goes on along the minus strand of JASGAU010344884.1, from coordinate 3,114 downwards.
TCAGGACTTCTATTTCATCTCTTAAAGCGACAGGACATTCGCGACTCGTAGCCATAAATGTGCAGGTTAACAGTGCGCTCGCACGCTGGCGCCTTCTTATGGCAGTAAGTGCGAAGTGGTTGAATTTGCAATCACTGCAGTCACTGTATGCTGTGGATCAGCATGATTAAACTTTATGTTACATTATTCAGACACACAAGTGAGATCATCAGTATGTCTAAATTTGGTAAGAGAGGGTTTTTTTTTGTTATCTTTCATTTCCTGTTGCAAGAGAAAGATTTTCCGCTACTGACTATCTGAGAAATCAGAGGTCAAGATCAAACCTCATGAAGAAGTTTGATCCTCACTTTGAGGACCTTTTGGTTCTTGACCCAAAGGATTCATATCTTTTTTAGATTCATTTCAAAACCACCTCAGCTGAGAGCAGGATGGATGCTTATGCTTTGGGTGGTTAGACTTCTCTCTGCATTTTGATTTCCTTAAACAATAATTCTCCCTGGAACTTTTAGTTTGGAGCCAAAAAACTGAAAGACAAACTTCAAAAAGACTCAGGCTCTCCCACATAACCATGCCAAATAAGGCAGTGAAGTTAAATTAACATTTTGAATTTTCATGATTTATGGGTGATGAGTTGTGTAACTGTTTGTTTAAAAAATCCAGTCTGCATTCAGTAATTCAAGTCAAAAGAGCAATGTTGTTAAAAATAAAAATGTTCCTTAAAAAAATCATATCTATAACAGTAATTTTAATGTTAATAATTTGTAATATTATCAACATCAAGTGATAACAGTTTGTTTACGTTGTTTAAATGTGCAATGAATAGTCTGGATGGGGATGCTTTGGATGTTCTTATCAAAGTGAAATCAAGCTTCTCCTTTATTATTTGCTCTGCGTGAGTTAATTGGAGAGCATATTTGTTTATTTATGTATCATTTGGAAGGGACGAATGTTAAGAGGGGCCAAGAACAGTGGCTATAATCCAGTATCTCCGATCAAAAAGGAAGGATGTAAACTGTCACTTCTGGAAACAAAGGCAGCCAGCAGGCGCCTCTGCTCCATTGTGCCGCATGTTTCCCATCCCTAGACACTTTCAAACAAGTTTTGTCGTGACCTTTGAAATATAATCCCCTTCTTTTTACAAACACAGCCTTTGCAAGTGCATGTCAGTTCTGAACTGTGAAAAGCACATTCCAGTCTATGCATTGTCTGTTGGCTGTGCGGTAGTCAGAATGAATCATTGCACACAGTTGAGGGTTAGATTTAGGCTGGTCCAGATTACTAAAACACAACTGCAAACACAAGAAACTCTCATTAGTGCTGCTGAACATAATGTTTTCCACAAAGCTGACATCATGTCAGTAGCTCACAGATAGGCTCTTATCAGCTTACAGTATTTCACAGCTTTGAAAATGAACTTCCTTCTCAGTGGCCATTGATACGTGCATTTTTATGTGTACTGTGTACCTTTGTAGCTTCCCTAGGAAACACTTTCACATCTTAGGTCGTGCAGTTTGATGTGTCTTTGCAAACAAATTTGTCCTTTGTTGCCTCATTAGTATATTAGTTCACTGGTTTGTTTTAAGGTTAACATTTCAATTATTTGCCTCAGTAAAAGTATAAAAACCATTTGAACATAAATGGTCTCAGTTTGCACTTCATGTACACCAAACTGAAATATACAACTAAAGCATACTAAACTAAAGTATCACTCCCCCATCCAAATCATTGAATTCAGGTGTTCCAGTCTCTTCCATGGCCACATGTGTATAAAACCAAGCACCTAGGCCCGCAGACTGCTTCTACAAATGTTTTTGAGAGAATGGGTCGCTCTCAGGAGCTCAGTGAATTCCAGTGTGGTACCGTGATAGGATGCCACCTGTGCAACAAGTCCAGTCATGAAATTTCCTCATTACTAAGTAATGCACAGTCAACTGTTAGTGGTATTATAACAAAGTGGAAGCAGTTGGGAATGACAGGAACTCAGCCACGAAGTGGTAGGCCGCATTAAATGAAAGAGTGGGGTCAGTGGATGATGAGGTGCATAGTGTGCCAACATTGCTATACACCTGCAAACCTCATGTAGCCTTCAGATCAACTCAAGAACAGTGAGTAGAGAGCTTGATGGAATGGGTTTTCATGGCTGAGCAGCTGCATCCAAGCCTTACATCACCAAGCACAATGCAAAGTGTCGGATGCAGTGGTGTAAAGCACACCACCACTCGACTCTAGAGCAGTGTAGATGTGTTCTCCAGAGGGACACATTACGCTTCTCCATTTGGCAATCTAATGGATGAGTCTGGGTTTGGTGGTTGCCAGGAGAACGGTACTTGTCTGACTGCACTGTGCCAAGTTTAAGTTTGGTGGAGGGGGGGATTATGGTGGGGGGTTGTTTTTTAAGAGTTGGGCTCAGCCCCTTAATTCCAGTGAAAGCAATTCTTAATGCCTCACCATACCAAGACATTTTGGACAATTTCATGTTCCCAACTTTATGAGAACAGTTTGGGGATGCCCCCTTCCTGTTCCAGCATGACTGCACACCAGTGCACAAAGCAAGGTCCAGAAAGACATTGATGAGCAAGTTTGGTGTGGAAGAACTTGACTGGCCTTCAGAGTCCTGACCTCAACTTGATAGAATGCCTTTGGGATGAATTAGAGCAGAGACTGTGAGCCAGGCCTTCTCATCCAACATCAGTGTCTGACATCACAAATGCACTTCTGGCAGAATAGTCAAAAATCCCCATAAACACACTCCTAAACCTTGTGGAAAGCCTTCCCAGAGGAGTTGAAACTGCTGTAGCCTCAAAGGGTGGGCCAACATTATATTGTCTTATGGATTAAGAATGGGATGTCACTCAAATTCACACGCATGTGAAGGCAAATGAGGAAATACTTTTGGCAATATAGTGTATTTAGTTTCCAAAAGATGATTGTCCTCTCACTACATGGTTTTTTTTTTTTTTTTTAATTTTAAACACCTCATAGGACTTCAAGAAAAACGAATTTAGTCTAATTCAGCAGCTGTTAGGTAAACAGGTTTTTTGTGAAGGAAGACACCTGAAACACTTTAATTAAAAAAGCAAAACATTTAATGTATTAAAGGATCAGAAAAAATAC
>JASGAU010344882.1:0-11740 GCA_030220045.1 Australoheros facetus | reverse complement strand
AAAAAACCCTGCATTGGCAAAAACACAAATTGCCAGCAGTGTTGCTGGAGGCTCTGCAGTGAAGCAGCTCTCAGTGGCAGGCTGCTGAAGGAGCAGAGGCAGAAAGCTGGCCTATTAACTTTTGTCTCAGAGTGACACAGAAGAGCACACATGGAGAGAGGTGGGATTAAGTGCTCTCACTTTCAGTCTGTTTTAATCATCCCTCCCTCTTTCTCTTTTCATTTCACACTCTCTTCATGTTCCTTTCAATGTTCTAACTCCCCGACCCATCTGCTTTCACCAGCTCTTTGGATTTTATCTCTCCTAGGGTTATTGGCCAAGTGGCGAAGCTGGTTCAAGTTGGGTTCACTGAGCTCAAGTCAGCTTGTGAGAGTGACTTTAGCAGTGACCTTGTCACCATCATGCTGTGACAATGCTTGCGCCCCGCTGTTTTGGAGTGCCACAACCGTGTCTTGAGCCAGACCTATCTGTATCTAATGTGCGTGATGATGCCAAGTGTGTCACTCGGGCTACTGAAGATTCAGCAGTGTCTGTCACTAGTTCTCTGTCTGATTTCAATTCAGAATTTGTGCTGTATTTCCAATTTTGTATTTGCTGCTTAGCTTTGCTGTCTACCATCTTTTGCCCTCTTTGTCTGTCATGAACAGATGTCATTTTTTTCTCTCAGAGTACTCCCATGCTTTATTTCACAAACAAAAGCACAAACACTCCTTTGTTCGTCAGGAGAGGGGAAGAAAGACCAAGAGAGATTTCTTCTCAACCAAACACACATGATATTTGAACTAGTCAAATGTATCTGGACACATGGGCTCTGTACATTTCATTCCAAAAATCACAGGAATTAGTGTGCTGCTATAACGGCCTTCACAGCCCTAGGAAAGCTTTCCACGTGGTTTTGGAAACTGGCTGGAGAGATTTGCTTCCATTCAGCCACAAGTACATTAATGAGGTTGCCCACTGATGTTGGGCGATAAGTGCCTGGCTCACAGTCAGCCCTTCGATTCATCCCACAAGTTTTCTGGGAGATTGAGGTCAGGGCTCTGTGCAGGCCAGACCAAACTGTGTAAACCATTTTCTTTGTGGACCTTGCTTTGTCCGTGGGGGCATTGTCATAGTGAAGCAGGAAGAGGACCTTCCCTAAAATGTGGCCGCAAAGTTGAAAGCACGCCATTGTCTAAAATGTCACTGTGCGCCATACAGCAAAGACACAGACCAAAAGCACACAAAAGTATGTGGACATCTGTGTCCATATAGATATATGAGGAGCAAGAGTTTCTTTGGAAAAAACAAAAACTACTACATCCCACTTTTTTTTCTATTTACCTCATTTTGCACCCTTATTCTTTTAGAGAGCCTGATGTATGTGTTGGTAGACAGACTGTGTTTAGATCTTTGTGCACAGCGTCCACTTCTATCTGTGGCTGACTTTTCACTCGCTGAATAGTGACGTGCGTGTTAAAATTTCAGAGCTCATGACTCCTGCACTCTAATGCTTGTTAAGAGCATTGACAATGAAGCAGTTCTGGACAGTTTATTCCAGCTAATTGGTTGTATACGCCTTCCCAGAAACTCTCTCTCACTATCTCTCTCACTTACACACACACACACACACACACACACACACACACACACACACACACACACACACTTGTGCTTCGTGCTTGACAACATGACAGCAAAACTGCATTTCTCTCTATCCCTGAGCCACCAACTGGTTTGCGTTAATATTCATGACCTGTATATGTTTCACAGAACTGAAAACACTTGACTGTCTGCTCCCATCATTTTCTCTTGCTGTGTGTGCGCCTGTATGTGGTGTTTAAGGTGCCAAGGGAGGGATGGTTATTTATTTTATATTTATAGTCATTCCCCCCCTCCCCACTTTTCCTTATCCGCTTGTCTATATTCAGACCAGCACACTGGGCTTTGATAGGGGGAAGGAGCAAGTTAGGACAGTCTTCTGGTGTTTCTTCTGAAATAGAAGATAGTGGTATTATAAATCACAGATTAAATGAGATTAGATTTGATTAGATTAAATCATCCCTGCGGGGAAATCGGGTCATCGCTTGTGCAGATAGCAGCCTGCAGCAGAAATAAAAACAACCACAGAAAAACATGCAAATGAAAACAGTGACAATGGAGGATTGTAGCCATAAGGTGACCTACTGACAGCATTTCCTACACATAAATTGTACTCGGGCCCAGCCTCCCAAGTACATTAATGGCTACTGAAGTATATTTGCTCTTACTATTTACTCATACTAGCATTTTTTTCTGCCTCAGAGAGTGAAGTGATCCACCATTAATTAAGTAGCAGACAGTTTTTCCTCTCTCTTCCCCTCCCATACATGTTAGTTCGGCTATTGTTCAAAGACTCTAATGGTCAGCATCACATGCTCTCTGCAGAAAATCATACACGGAAGCCATTTTCACACATTTATGGAAGATTTTTTTTCTGCCACTGAAAAAAAATGTATGTGAAATGGAACATTTTTTTACCATCTGTAAGTCAAATTTTTGGGTTATTGTCTCAAACTTTCAAGACATTTCATGTCATTTTCTCAAATTTGAAGTTGAAATTTTGAGATACCTAATCCTGAAACTTTGATTTTGTGTTCTGTCTACAGTTTAGATGTAAATAAAGTTGAAATCGCAGCACAGGTGTCTTTAACTGGTGGTTATGGTGATTCAGTCAGATGACATTGTGGTTCTAAAATCAAGATTGCAGAGAAGAATACTTTAAATATTTTGATAGCCACAATATCCAGCTGCCGCTCCAGTTTTGCGTGAATCACTGAATTGTCTAACAAGGCTGGGCTCTGATAGCTCAATATTGAGTTCTCAAATGACTCAGATTGCCTAAGCTGTGATGTCTCTTTTTTCCCTATTGGTCAGGTTATCTTTATTTTTTAGGCTTCTTGGGCTTTTTTTGGTGGTCACAGTAGAGATCCAGGTAAATAACATGAGGAGAGAGCACAGCGTTACACTGGAGACACTGTGGCCAAATGGCATGCATCTTAACCACTAAGCCACCAGGATGCTTGAGGCTTCTCATTTTAGCCAGTGCTGATAGTCACTGTTGCCAGCAGTGATAAAAAAAAATTGCCCCCAGCAGATTGTATCAGACATGGCTGATTAATGTTAATGCCCCAAGTAATTTACTAAATGGACAAAATAAAAATTTTTCAGTCTTGTTTGGTTACTGTCCTTGCTGTAGGTTGATATCTACAGTATACACTGGCTTGTGTAAGTACATCTCTCAAACAATACTGCACTGATGAGTGTAGTTTAACAACATGGCAAAACCTCAGTTGTTGAGATGATGTATGAAGTAGAATTAGAATAGAATAGAATGCCTTTATTGTCATTATACAAGATGTACAATGAGATTGGAGGGCCACTCCTGTTCAGTGCCATGCAATAGAAAGTCACACGCCAACAATAATGGAGTTTTTAAATTAGTGTTTGATACAAGATTATTTATATTTGTTCCTTTGAGTCAAATACTTATTTATTCAAGATTCAACACCTTTTGCTCTTCATCTCAATCTTATATTATGGCCAGCGGTTGCCAGTTAAGTTTGGTGATATATTAAAAATTTCAAGTTGGCCAACAGTCAAGCCAGCTGTTGGTGGTTGCTATTATATTGGTGGAGCTCTGTATAGCAACCCCAAACTAACAGTGTGGAAAAAAATGAAATGGTGAGGTGCACAACCTGTGCTGTGATATTGGTGAAACACTAGCATTGTGTGACTGGTTTGCCTCAAACAATAGGGAATCTTAGTCTTTCAATACTGTGCAAAAGTCTCGAGCCACTACTCATTTCTTCATATTTTGTTTCCAAGGAGCCAGACTTTCATGTAAGCAGTTCTCCAGGCTTTCTGAAGGTCTTTCAAAGTTTCTCCTTGGACATCGGCTGCTTTTTCACTCATTTTCAGTCCAGTCCTTGAACCTGACTTTTTCAAGAGGAATTTTTTATTTGATCATTAAGCTACTTAACACTGACCAATGAATCAGTAAAACACAAAAAAGGCACCTCACTCAAGGGTAGAATTGGTGTTGTGTCTATACATAACAGACAACCTAGCAAAGAAGCCATTTTTAAATATTATCTTTAGGCATTTTGTTACTAGCAGCCTGTTGCTAAAACATTTGTTCATTTGTTCCCATTTCTTTTGTTGAATCTATGAAAATACCAAAGATGAGATGACATAAAATAGTTTTTTGCACTGAGAAGGTGATCCTCAAAGAACTATTAGCTGAAAATTTAAAATATCAGCATCTTGGTGTCTTTTTAGGACGTCAGGAGAGACCTCAACAATTCAAGACTTTTGCACAATACTGTACAAATGAAGAGACTGAGTGTCACAGTCAGATGATTACTAGTAGACATTTGAGGCTCTTGTTTAGTAAGTAACCATGTAATGGTTTTGCCAACTCCATCCATCCATCCTCTCGCATTTATTTTCAATTCACACCTACGGGCAATTTAGAATCACCAATTAACTGCCACTAACTGTATGTCTTTGGACTGTGGGAGGAAACCGGAGAACCCAGAGAAAACCCATGCAAACACGGAGAGAACATGCAAACTCCACACAGAAAGGCCAAGGTGGATTCAAACCCAGACCTTTTCGCTGTGAGGCTGCCCAGGATTTACCAACTCCTCCTTTGTAAATCAGCGATATATATCACTCCCACTGGCAGTCCCTCAAAGATGCCAGTGGGAGTGAAATCAAAGATCAAAGATTGTTGTTTGATTTTCTCTGTTCGCTACAATCTGCTATTTTCTGCCTGTGTAGACACCAGATCTCAACTGTTCTACATCTGCTAATCATTCATGATGAGAATCGTTGTCAGTGTCTGTGTACACTTCTCCCTTCTAGCTCAATGTCACAAAAATGATCTGGGCACCACCAAATTAATCATTGACAGAGCTGAGTTCCTGAGGACCCACACTACTGTAATAAAACCTGAAAAATCATACCCTAGAGGAAAAACAAAAGTGGGGATGGCAGAAATATTTACCTATTAACCTAATCTGTACTTCATCATTTCTTTTTATTCATCTAACAGTAGCTGTTTATAAGTTTTACTTTAATCTATAAGGCTTTACCTTCTTGTATTTGCATATGTTGAAAGGACAAAGGAGAATTAATTTTGTGGAACCGATGGTGGATTCAAATTCGATAAAATGCTATTTATCCCCAACCCTATTACTGAGAAGGTCGCAGGTGTGAAAGTGTAACTGATGGGCTGTGAGGCAAAGAGGTGATGAAAACACAGCTTTGCCCACGTGTGTGTGTGTGTGTGTGTGTGTGTGTGTGTGTGTGTGTGTGTGTGTGTGTGTGTGTGTGTGTGTGTCTGTGTGTGTGTGTGTGTGTCTGTGTGTGTATTGAAACCTCATATAGAAATGTAATCCTTTCCATCAAGTCAGTGTAGAGAGGACTTAGTGCGTAGATACATACAGCTTGTTCCTGGAGAAAAGTGAGTCATCCTTATCCCACAGCAGGTGAAAAGCAATTTACACACACAAACATGCACACACAACCATGCAGAGCATGTCCAGTAAGTTTAATGACATCATCTAAAGCAGGATAGCACGTGAGGCCTGAGATTACCACCTTTTCTTTCTGTGACCTTCCCTCATTTTTCTTTCCCTTTATTGTCTTCATGTTGCTTTTTATTTCTCCACCTCATGCCACTTGTTTTTCTTTTCTTTTTTTTTACAGTACATTGCTTTTTTTCCTGTTTTTATCTCTTGCTCTGTAGCCCTCGATCTTTTTTCTCTTACTCTCCGGTCTCTTATCTTGTAAAGGAGCTTTTTTAAAACAACTCCCACACACCTACTCTGATCTGTCTTACAAAAGCACACTGGGAAAACACATGTACCACACACACACACACACACACACACACACACACACACACACACACACACACACACACACACACACACACACGGGCACACTGTTTGGAATTTGCATCATGCATGTAATAAGGGCCCAAACCCTCAAACAACACTGCGCTTTCTTATGCATGCGCACATACTCGTATGTATGTGTACGACCCACACTGCAAATTTCCCTTTCACAGAAACTTGCATAAGCACTCACACATCTCATATTCAGAAACGCTGAGATAATAAACACAGAGTGAAGAGCAGAGGTTGGGCAGCGCTGTCACACGGAAAGCCTGTCAACATGTTTTTCCACAAGACCCTTTATTTGCTCAACAGTCTTTTTTTTCTCCAGTGTTTTATTGGATCTGAATGAGAAGACACACTTTTAAAACTCTGGGCTGTAGTGTCGGAGTGAACCAAAGGGCACACTAAAGCTGTCAAAATGTGGCTCGGCAGTCTTCTTGTTTTCATCATTCTCACATTGATCTTGGGACTTTAATGCTGCCTTAGACAGCATGTGGTAGTTAAACGTTCTTTTTTTAAAAAGTGATGTCCAGCTGTAAAAGATGAGCTGATATAAAACAGATGTAATTTCAGTTGTAGGGAGTGACGTAAGACCCTATAAAGCTACATATTTCCATCTTCAACTCAGAACATTTCACAGAGTTTGAGAGATAATATTTAGATCTGAGCCAATATGAGCTGGCAGTCATTTTAATGGCAACCCATTATTGTGAGCAAATCAAGCAAATGAATCTTATTAAACAACCTTTAGTATGCTGTCACATTAAATAAACTCAGTAAATTAAAGATATTACTTACATACACAAACCTGTTTTGCAAAAGGTTTGAATAAAAATGCAAAATAATAATTTGTACATCATTTAAGCCCTTATCACGTGTTGAAACTGAATTTTTACTGTATTGAATTTGAGGCCAGCAACAATTTGTTAAATAGCGCATTTATAGGACTGCTCAACAGTTTCTGTTTCATAATATGGTGTGGCATTGTCTTGCTGAAATAAGCAAGATCGTCCCTGAAAGAGGTGCTGTATAGATAGCATCATATGCTGCTTTCATAGACTGTATGTTATCTTCCAGTCTTAATCAAGGGGCTACTTCAAGAGCTGAAAGATGAAACCAAAGTGGATAAGGCAAAAAAAACTCACTTTCCTTTAGGTGTCAATTAACTGGCTGGCTCCAATTCCTATAAACTTCCATGTTAAAATGTTACAGCCTGGTACAAAATACAGTTTTGGCCTCTATCAATAGTTTCCTCTGCCATAAAAAGTCTGATTGGGGTGATTTTTATTTTTTTTATTTTTAAATACCTGATACACTTCTTTGAAATCCTTTAAGTAGGTGTGAAGTGCACTGCTTGGGGCGCAGTTTCTGAATTGTAATGTAAATTCTTTGTGGTTGGGTGTGCACAGTCACAAAAAACTGGCAGTCACTGTCTGATGACTTAATTTATGTCGAGTGGACCGAAGCGGACCAATATGTCTGTCTGTGCGTTGTGCTCACGTAGCTTGCTAACCAAACTGACTATGGTTTCTTCAAACACAGTTCAAAGACATGCAAATCAGAGTACCTGGAGAGATCCCACACAGACACAGGGAGAACACGCAAACTCCCCAGGTTGGATTCAGATTCAAGACCTTCTCGCCATGAGGCGCTGGTACTAACCATTGCACCACCATGCTGCCCCACTTCATTCCTGTGATTAAGAAATACAGATGTAAACTTTCATTCATAGTCAGTTACTGAAACAGCTCACTTCAACATAAGTGAAACGCTACTAAAGTGGCTTATTGGTCACTCTGGGGGCTTTCCAAGGCTGTGTTCAGATTAGTCCTGAGTTCAATAAACCAAATAACTTCAGTCACTTTGGTAGGATACAATTGAAAGTGTGCTTGCATAAAAATAACAAATATGAAAAACAGACCAAAAAAAGATGGTCCAGCAACAGTCACACAATGTCACATCATCATACAATAAACCTCGTAGTTTACTTTGTGACATGAACATCAGTTTTACTATTTAAATCATGGTTGTCAGGATGGAGGATGGCATGTTACCATTTTGTGATAAAGGTACTAAAACATATATGATTAAAACACTGTGCAGTTTTTTTCAAATCAGAAGCCTTAGACATGACAGAATCATCTGCAGATTAGCATTTTTTTTTAAAATGCGGGCCTCTTTCTTTGCCTGTTTGCACAGTACGTCTAGACAACACTCTGCAGTTGGACAGATAAAACTCACTATTGTAGCAATATTAGCCTGAACAATAATATTTTTAGATTATAATTTCAAATGAGGCGGTGTGTGTGTGTGCTCAGCGGTGAGAATGAATGAGGGAGGAGTTAATGTTGACAGAGCTGCACAATGAAGGCGTTTCCCACCAGTGTGGCTGTCCCATTCATTGTGTCAGTGTGTATGGATGTGTGTATAGAGACTCTTGCTAGCAGTTTGTGTTTACTTGTGTCTGTTTCAGTGCGTGGCTGTCTGTGTTTGTTTTTCAGCCTTTTCATGTGTTTTTCTATGTGTGCGTTTTTTCTGTTTGTGCGTGTGCTTTAACTAACTACTCCCCCCACTTTCCCAGCAGACACACACACACACACACACACACACACACACACTTGGTGGCTCTCTTGTGAACTGGCCGAACGTTGTGTAATCATTTATATAAAGATGTATTAGTGTTTCCTCCTAAAAGGAACATAGGGAACATTGTGGCTCAGTTGGGTGACACTCCTCCCCCGCTTTGAGGAAACGATGAACTGTGGAAAACTTGTTAACATCAAAGTTGTGCAAATCACTCCTAACAAAACAAAGATCAGAGCCTTGTTTTTGCAATGCGTGGGGGCATGCAAAGTGAGAAATAACTTGTATGTAATGGTGAAGTAATGTGTTTCTGTTCTTCCTGAAAGTGACTGCAACCCTCTTAAAGGGGCAGTACACCAATTACATTTTATATCTATCATACACAGTGAGCTTTGCAGGTTTTTTTTTTTTGCTGCTGCTGCTTTCTCTAAAGCTTTTAAATAGGAAGAGGGTCTGGTTACAAAAAAAGATGATGCTCTACATTCAAGTCACATTGGCCACTTTGTTAGGTACACCTTGTTAATGTTGCCTTCAGAACTGCCTTAATTCCTGTCTCTAGCACTCGATGTGGTGTTCTGCTGCTTCAAGGTTAAATAGGTTGTATGTTCAGAGGTGCTCTTCTGCATACCTTGTTTGTAACTAGTGGTTGGTTGAGTTACTGTTGCCTTCCTGTCAGCTTGAAGCAGTCTGACCGTTGCCCGCTGACCATTGTCATCACATTGTGCTGGAAAATCCCAACAGTTTCTGAAATACTCCATCTGGTCCCAGCAACCATGCCAAAGTCACTTAAATCACCTTTCTTCCCCATCCTGATACTCGATTTGAACTTGTCTACATGCCTTAATGCATTGAATTCCTGCCATGTGATTTATCATTTATTAGATATTTGTGTTAACAAGAAGTTGAGCAGGTTTACCTAACAGAGTGGCCAGTTGGTGTGTTTCTCTCGGAAAGATATTCAGTTGGTCAACAGTTGTAGCAATGAGCTAACAAAGAAGACATCTGGCAGACCCGTGTTGATGTAAATAATGTAGATTTCAAATACTCAGCTGTGCAGATGTCTGCAAATACAAGGATGCACACATTGCGCTTTGGTGAGAAACTCCTAACAGAAGTGTAAAGCTGGTTTGTTTTGGCTTCAGAAAATAGGGAACAAGAATATGTAAGGTGTTGGAGGATATCCTTTTCTCTGGGAATAATGAATGGCATTTATAATCATTCATCCAGAAGATATAATAACAATAATCAGATAGCGTGATCTAATGGCCAGCACCGGCCTTCAGTTTGGCTGAAAAATAATATACGTCATGCAGCTCATCAGCAGTAGTTATTTAAATTGCATGTGTAACTTGACAAATGAAATTAAGCTGATGTCTCAGTAATATGGACGGTGAAAGCTTTCATGTATCTCGCCAAACGTGGGTTGTTAGTGGAAGAAATTCCAGCCTGCACTAACAATTGAAAGTGAACCATATTTTTGTAATTCCATAGTCTGGACTCTTTTAGGTAAAGCTTTATTTAATAAATTCACAGATTTTCAGCATATTAATTCTGATCAGATCCTGATATTCCAAGTGTCAGAATCACTTTCAGCCTTCTTGCATTTGTGTTACTTTCTTTTTGATTTTTTAAGAACTAATCAAATCTCTGGTATTTCTGTAGTTGTTGGGAGGCTTTGCATGAAAATTAGCTGGCAGAGTTTACTCTGGACCTCATTTCTTTTATTTTTCCACACAGAGCTTTGTGGCAGCTATCATTGTGTTTTGCTTAGCATGTTTCTCCTGTTTGTATAATAGCACTAATCCTACATAATATTTTGGGCCTCCAGGTAAAAAAAAAAAAAAGTGCCACAAAACATGAAAAATATCTTCAGTGTCTCCTGTCTGCTCTCACTTGTGCTTTCTGTCCTCTTTTTCTCTGTGTCTCGCCCCTCTGACTGTCTCTCTCACGTCTGTGCCTCTCAACTAACTGGGTGGAAAATATGAATGAAAACATGCCCCCACCTTATTTGCCCAGACCCTGCTCCGGGCGCAAATACACAACCCATCTCTCTCTCTCTCTTGCCTTTTTTCTTTCTCATATTTCTCTCACTGCATGCATATATTTTCTTCTTGTTATTATGTGCTTTGTCTCTTTTGTTAAATTTTATTTGCACATATCTGAAGGCTGGACTGAAAGAAAAAAGCAGAGGGTCTTTAGGTTTGCTGTTTCTTTTTTTTTCTTTTCCTTTTTTTTTACTGTTTGTGTTGGATCTGTGGGAGTTTGGAGAGGGGAGAGGGAAGGCAAACAGGATGACACACTGAGAGTGATGTGTGTGTGTGTGTGTGTGTTTGTGTTTGTACTTGTGTGTGTGTGTTTGTACTTGTATCTATTTATTAGTGTGTGGTCACATGCTTGATTTTTGCATTTTCTCTGAGGAAGTTTTGACTGCATGTGCTTTTGTGTGTTTATGTACTTGGAATTATCTGTGTTTAAGTTATCGTGTGTGTGCGCGCGGGCGCGCGTGTGTGTGTGCAGACGCCTGCAGTGCTTTGGAGAAGCACTGTTAAAAAGTCTAAGTAATATCCATGACAACAGGCAGACCGCACTGGCATCTCAACCACTGAACAAAGTGGCAGCTCACTGTAAATGCACTCTGACATTGGTTTCCTGTGTACACAGTCAACTGAAATTCAATCCCCTTGCTCTCATGAGTTAAGGGATAAACCAAAAGGGCAAATTTATGCGCTCAGATTCTGGCATTACAAATAATTTAAAGTAGTTTTTCACAAACATCTAAAAACTGTGCCATAGATATAAAATAAGGGGTACCACCTTACTCTTAAAACCTGTTATATTTACTATTTTTATGACTTTGCCTTTGTTTTTAAAAATTAATTGGTTACAGCACCTATACCCAATATTTTATTTTAATTATGTGTTGTTATCTTCTGACTGAAGATGGAGTGTAGCCTCTGCCCCTGAAGTGTCTTAAAACAGGGGGATTGTATAAAATTCCATGAGGTATTCACTCACTTGATTAAGTAAACATTTTTCCAATGGTTTTATGGCCTTAATTTCTATTTTTAAGTCAGATTTAACACCCTGTAATGCTACTTTGTGACTGACACATTTTTCCCTTTTCACCAATTTCAATTCAATTTTATTTATATAGCGCCAAATCACAACAAACAGTCGCCTCAAAGGCGCTTTGTATTGTGGGTAAAGACCCTACAATAATACAGAGAAAA
>JASGAU010344866.1:0-15426 GCA_030220045.1 Australoheros facetus | reverse complement strand
GCACTACAAACTTGTTTTTAGTGCAGTTGTTGCTTGTTTTTATATGTAATGGAGTTCAAGCCTTAAACCCTGTTTGGTTATCAGTCTGAACGTGGTTTGCTAAGGCTGCTGGATTTCCAGCCAACCACTTTCTTCTGCTTGTCCAATGTCAGATTGCATGGCAGGAGACCAGGCTGGCTTTAACAGTGTTTTTCTCATACATCTCAGTCCTGGAAGGCGGCTGTTGTTGAGCTTTTCTCCAAATAAAAGAAACGACTACAATTTTCCAACCAGACTTTGATCAGATGCAAACATATTGACCAGTTATGATCCATCCATCATCTTCTGCTCATCCAGAGCCACCACCTCCAGGTCTTCTGGGTGGACACCAACGTGTTTCTAAGCCTCAGGTAGAGACATAGGCCCCGTTTACATGACACCATTCCAAAATGAGAGAGGGTGTCGTTTTGATGCGTTTCGGCCTTCCATTTACACGAGAACGGAGTGAAAACGATGCGTTTTGGAAACAGGGTCCAGAGTGGAGTGTGTCAGAAACACTCCGGCCTGTGTTTCCGTGTAAACGGACGAATACGCGGTGTTTTGGAAACGGGGGCGCTTGCACATGCGCACTATGGTTGCAACCACCACAGTTTTCCGCGCATGCACTAAAAGAACAACAACAATAATGGCAATGGCGGAGTCATTGTGCTTCTTGTGCTGCTCAGTCTTTTGAACTTGGCTTAAATTTTAACTTAAATATCTGCGTACTGCGGGTAGCACAATTCCCAGTCAATATTTTCCTGTGTTTTCCTTTTGTTTTATAATTTAGTGTTGTGTGCAGCAGCAATCCAACCTCGTCGTCAGTCCACATGAAGCTTCTCACATTGACCCTTTTGTAAATAATGAAGAAATCTTTGCTCCACGCATGCGCGTGTTGTGTAAACAAGCTTTGCAAAAAAAAAAAACACACCGCCAACTTGTGGCCTGGCAATGGGAGCTACAGTGTTTCCATCGTCTCTGCCATCCCCATGTAAACGTAGATCGTTTCTGAAACATCTCCGTGTAAACTGGAGGCATCAAAATGACCCCGTTTCCAGTGGAAACAGTGTCGTGTAAACGGGGCCGTAATGTCTCCACCCAGTTGGCCATAACTGGAAAACATCCAAAGGCAGGGGTCCACGAGGCATTCTGATCAGATGCTTGAATTACATCATTTGGCTCATTTCGACTAAGCACTGACTCAAATCTGCGCTCCCTGATGTTGTACTTCCTTATCCTAGCTCTAAAGCCCCGCCCACATATCCTGCATCACTTTGTAACTGATGATTGGCTTCTGGCAGACATTAGGTAACCCTCTCATGTCTTTACCACCCCTTCATATATCAGAGGTATCCTTGGCTTGCACCAGCTGCTGGCCTGTTTGTGTTTGGGCGAGCCTCAAGGTGCAGTCCATCCACTCTATTGAGGAAGTTCACAGATACTACCTGACTCTTATTTTGGTGGGGCTGAAAAGAAATCTTTGCAAATATTCTTTGTGTTCAGTTTAGCTCCTTGCAGCCAAACCTGATGCTTCTCAAAGACATCTATCAGGTGTTTGTCACTCCTTGAATCGGGGTGATGGGTTAGCTCTTTCGTGCAGTTGTAATGGGGTGCATGCCTGTCGGCTGCATATATTCATGTTTCTGCAGCATGTCTGTTAAACCTCCTCTTTACTCCTCAGCTGAGCAGTGCATTAACCCACCAGACTGTTGAGTGAACCGAGGGTCAGCAGGTCTGCAGAGGTTCTGTCAGGCAGCCTCATCAACTCTCTGGCCCTCTCTGCCAGATCTCTTGAAGGCAATCAATGCCTCTAATCTCTCTCACAGCAAGGAGTGACCTTGAAAACAATGTGGCTTGTTGTAATGAATACTGCTCTGACTGAATGAGGAGGAGGAGCAAGGAGGACTTTTAGCCAATAGCAGAGGTGTAAAACATCCCCGTCAGTCTCTCTGTGAGAGGCGACTGTGAGAGAGTTTTTTCTGCTCTTCAGGGGGTTTCCCTGCATCCAGGCAGCAGTGCTTTCATTCTTAAAGAGGAAGAAGGTTGCGTATTTAACACCCTCTTAACCAGTCAGGAAACTCCTTGTCAGAGGTTTCAGGAAAGGGAGCGGGCAGGGAGAGGGATGGCTGCACTGTAAAATTTGCCTGAAAAAGAAAGTGGTGTGAGCCAGATATTCCTGGTGGGAATATAAGTCTCCAAGTTTTAATCTTTCTTTCTGCTGTTTTGAAATAATAAAAACAGCTTCCTCTCAGTTGGGAATGGTGCAGTTTCTTTGCAGTGGGCTTGTCTGAGGTTCTTATCCACAGTCAGTATGTTACCTTCAGCAGGTGGCAGTAGGCCACATCCCTAAGTGGAGAGACAAACTAAAGCCTAAAGGAGTCAGTCGGGGTTTAAGTGGGTGCCATATTTGGAACATTTTCACCACATTAGCTGCTATCAGACAGGTAGTGAAGCTGGTCTCCACTTCATTCACAAAAGCTATGATTTGACCTCAGATAAACTCAGGAGATGCTTGACTGCTGCCTCATTGGGTCGGTTGGCATTAATGGATCAGAGCTAATGCATTAAAAACAGAAAACTTAAAAAGTGACGAATGACTCAACATTTCCTGTGAGATAAAAGGTGCTGTTTTTGTCACTGGAAATATTTTTTTTTCTTTTTATTGATTTAAAGTGATAAGGTGTCAGTCCTGCAGATACTGATAGGGTTCTTTGTGTTTTGGCACTAATTAAACATCAAGTTGTTGTATCTGCTTTCTACGCTCACCTGTTACCTGTTTGTCTGTGTTTGATTTCTCACTCGTCTTCTCTGCCCAGATGGAGTCTCCAGCCTCGACCCCAGCTCCTCCTCCTCTCCACCTCCTGGGCGCCGTCGCCAACAGCGGTGACATCTCATCTCCTTGTGAGCAGATCATGGTCCGCACGCGCTCAGTTGCTGTGAACACTGCTGACGCAGCATTGGCAACTGAACCGGAATGCCTGGGACCCTGCGAGCCAGGAACCAGCGTCAACCTGGAAGGCATCGTGTGGCAGGAGACGGAGGACGGTGAGACCAGCAAAGCTCTTAAAAAAAAAAAAACACTGCGGGGGGGCTGTACAAGCAGTGATTGTGAATGTACTCACTGTGCAGTGTGAAAACTTTGTCCTGTTATTTTAAATGTGTGAAAGGATGCACATTAGGAAGAAGCAGCTTTCCTTCAAACAGTTTAGGAGCTACACCTTCAAAAGTGTGGCCACCTCTGCTTTAAAGAGGGCGGAACAGACAACCGAGCCTGATCGGATGATCGGAGAGGACGACTGCAGGTCTGTCTGCAGGAGCCCGTGTAGTAAATGGACTAGTTCTTATATAGTGCTTTTCTACTCTAATTGAGCGCTTATACAACATGTTTACATTCACCCCTTCACACCCATTCATACAAGCACTTCCATATGTAACTAAGCTAAGTGCTCTTTATTGTCTAACATTCACACTCCAACGCTTGCGTCGGAGAGCAACTTGGGGTTCCGTATGTTGCCCAAGGATACTTTGGCATGCAATCGAACCACCAACCTTCTGATTAGTAGGTGACCTGCTTTACCAACCAAGCCACAGCCACCCCTGTGTAAATGTAATTAGGAAAACCGTTTAATGAAGTTTACTGGAACAAATGAAGGGAGGCAAGAACAGCAGTGAAGTGTGAGCAGCTGTTCTTTGTTCTGGACCACCTGAATGTGACTGCGTCTGCATGTGTGAGTCTGTGTCCACGCGGGTATGCGTGTGTTACAGTGATGTAGACAGAATTACTAAAATTAGACTAAAAGTAAAACTATTCAGATACTAAATTATGACTAAAACTAAATCAAAATTTGCTGTCAAAATGAACTCTGGTGTGGAGGTGATAGACTCGGTGGTCCTCTGACAGGAAGCTGTTTATCAGCAGCACTATTTGATGTGCTCCTGTTAGTGGAAAGTTCTGCTGAAGTACTCGATCTCGCTCTGTAATGAGTCCCACTGTCAGTGAATCATTGATGTGGATCAACCTCAGAAACCCACTAAGCGTGATGTTGGTATGAAACCGTTCAACATGTGCTTCCCACCAGGGGAGGGAAGTCGCATCTGACATGTCTGTTTCCTGCTGCACTCGCACCTTTGGTAGTTTCACAAGTCAGTGCTCCCCTAATACTGTCATTTCAATACATCTGAGAATTCACTGTACTCCAACTGTGGGGAATTATGCTTACCGTATTTTTCGCATTATAAGGCGCAATATCAATGAACGGGTCTATTTTCATACATAAGGCGCACCGGGTTATAAGGCGCACGATAAAACATATGTAGAACGAAACAAAAGCGTCAGGTAAGTCGAACTTTATTCAACTCATTCACAATAACTCAGAATATTGTTCAGTTGAAACAAATACAGAAAAATACACTCACATTTTAAATCATTCATCTTCAGTGTCTGAGTTGAACAGTTGGGCGATTTCGGCATCAATGCCGGGTTCCCTCTCCTCATTATCCGAGTCAGTCTCATCGTTACTGTTTTGTTTTGGTTGCGGCACACAGCAACCATTTAATTGTTAATAAAAGGGCAACTTTTGCTGGCAATCTCTCACCATCTCCTTCAACATCTTAACAGATGCTGCAATATATTCTTTATTAATGAGGGTAAGAACAAGTCATCATTTTATATATAAGCCCTTCATAAATCCTGTGCACCTGTATATTTACTGATATAAGCAAAGGAAAATATTAAAAAAAAAAAAAAGGAAATCCCTTTTTACTCAATGCCGGAAACCTGAAAACTCCGCTTTCACCGTGTTTTGTGTACACACAGCGCTCGTACTGCGTCCCGTCATACGAGTGGCATCGCCCGGACCTCTCTTTGGCACCGAGGGGGACAGGACACACACTCCCGGACCTCCATTCATCCTTTAGTGACTTCTAGTTACTTTTGAGACAGCCAACAGCGAGTTTTGTTGCACAAAAGATTACACACAAATATCCGGGCCAGCATAGATGGAAATAGGCCGGAACATGTAGAATAAAATCCATCATCGTTTTCTGCGTTTTACTGCGTACGGTTTCTACTTTTGGAACAATGCTTC
The DNA here is from genome assembly GCA_030220045.1 of Australoheros facetus. NCBI lineage: Eukaryota > Metazoa > Chordata > Actinopteri > Cichliformes > Cichlidae > Australoheros > Australoheros facetus. Next base: position 10,321 of record JASGAU010344866.1, on the reverse strand, counting down.
CACTTCTTGTTGAATTTATCTCCGGCGGCTTTGGCTGCTTTCCACACCTGCTGCGCCGCACTCACAGCTTGTTCCCGTCTAATATCGTCAGTAGAGTCATTTTGTGAATCTGTGATGGACTATTTTAGAGAATTCAATGAGGCCTTTGAACTGATCTGCCAGACCGGAGGAAATATCGCAGCAGACCACGCAGTGGTGTGGATTCTTCGGCCATCGGCGGTCAGACGGCAGCGCTCAACTATTTGAAAACCGTACGCTGGGTGTTACCCCCCCTCCACTCTGTCGTACGCTTTGTACGCTCCGGAAAATGGTCGATATTTATTAAACATCCCTTATCAAAGTCGCACTAAAACATTTTGACAGATTTTTGAGCGCAGTGTACCACATAAAATTGTTTCAAGGTCAATAAGCACAACAAGAATTCACACATAAGGCGCACCGGATTATAAGGAGCACTGCCGATTTTTGAGAAAATTTAAGGATTTTAAGTGTGCCTTATAGCCCGAAAAATACGGTATGTAAACTTTTTAGGTGTAATTTATTAAAGTAGAAACCCCAGAGGAGGAGCTTAACTCCTTAATCTCAATCCTGTGGTTTAAGAATCTGTGAAACACAGCATACTAAAACATCTTGGCAGTCAAGATACAAAACATTTGTAACTGACACAAATCAGTCTTTTTTTTTTTTTTTTTGTCCTTGGATTGAAAGTTTTTTTTAATACTGCACATCTGTAACAAGGGAAATTCCAACACACATTTGTAGCAGCTTTGTAATGTTCAACCCAGCAGTGCACCAGTGTGGAATGACAGACCAGAAGCACTGCACAGGTGGACAGATGTCACACCTGGCCAACATCAGCAACATCTGTGCAAGACAAATGTGGACTGCTAGCTAAAAATGTAAATCAGCTGACGAGCTCAGAAAAAACACCTGTGGGCAACATTAAATATCTAACACCATTATCCTCAGAGAGGTGAAGTCACGTTTCAGGCTAACAGGCTCAAAATAAAGCCACGCCTCCAACTGCTAACGGGGACATGAACTGCTCGGATTGCAAAATACACAGACAGAACAGAGCAGCTGTGGGGACAAGAGACAAGGCCATAAAAACAAAGATGCACAATGCAGAAATGACAACAAAACACAAAGATGGGAGACAGTTCAGGAAGTGTAGAAATCACCCCTGAAGGAACCTTTTAAGGAGGAGTTCCCACCAACTGAAGTCAGAATGTTTGTTCTGCCAGCTGTGCAGATTTCTCCAGTCATTTCTGCATCAGCACTTCCCAGAGTGTGGGCTGTGGCCCCCGTGGTGGGCCACGAAGGTACTTTTCCACCGACAAGGTGCCGGTGCCAAGTGATTGAACTGTTCAACGCTTTTTCCACTGTGAACTCACTCGGTGCTCGGCCAAAAAATTGGTTCCGTTCCAGCACCGAAAATTAGCTGGTCTGGAACCAAGGAATGTGTGACCCAAGTGGCAGAAGGGCGTGACTCTACCATCTCGACGTAAAGTTTTCTACCACCATTTCACTGCAAAGTATGCATTACAGGAGAAAAGATTTTCACGGCCGTGACTTTGGTTGGGCCCTAAGGCTGAACGTGCTGCTTTGTATCAGGTCTTAACCGATGAAAGGAAGCCAAGTGTTTACTTGTCGTCTTGCTCGTAATTGCTGTTTGTGTTTACCTTGTGCTGCATACAGATGTTGCAGTAGTTTTGTTTGGACCGTAAAATATGTTCACAGCACAAGAAATAGTTTGCAAAAGGGGAGCATGTTCTGCCACATTTGTGCCCTTCGGCTTTTCCAGACGAGGAACCCACATACGTGAAGGATCGGCTCACAAAGTGCAGTGGAAATGCAGGCCGGTTCCGATTCCTTGGAACTGGCACGGGCTCCAGCACCTCGTCAGTGGAAAAGCGACATCGGTGTCTTTTGGTTCCAACTTTGGGTCCAGAGATTTAGCAACCAGCTTTTTGGCACTAGATTGGACATCCTCGCCACATTAAAACTGATGGGCCCAGAGTTATTATAATTAAGGAAAACAAACAAAATAATGAAAACTGAAATTGAAGAAACATTTTTGTTAACTGAAATGAATAAAAACTATTATTAAAAGGAAAAAAGTTAACTAATTAAAACTCTATTGTGAGTTTACAAAACGAACTAAAACTGAAATTATAGATAAAACAACCTTCGCTAAGCCTTGTGGATTCATGTGAAATAATTTTTTCCCGCTGTAGCAGTTTAAGCTGGCAGCGGCATCAGGCAACTGTGTGTGTGTGCGTGTGTGCGCTCACCGCGCTTGACCATAAAGTAATGGCAGCGGTCTGCCGAGAAAGCAGCAGAGTCCCATGTGGCGTTTCTTTGAGTCCGATAATACAGATAGAAGCGAGTGTCGTGTTGTTGTTGTTGTCGTTGTCTTGCTCCGATCCTACGATGTAACCTGACGTGCACCTCTGGAGAAATGTGACTACTTGTCGAGTCCACGCAGTGTTGTGATTCACCTGTTCAGTCCTTGTTCGTTGCCGGCTACTTTTCACCGGCTACTTTATCAGTCAGAATAACAATCAGGAGTAATAATCAAAGCATCAATATAAGGACTCACAAATGTCACCAAATTCCTGGAGGGAGACTGCTGGAACTGTTGGGATGGACGCGAGGGAATGAAGAAAGTGGAAAAAATGGACAAATATGTTTGCAGCCAAAAAACTGAGCACAAAGAGCGAGGACCAAAAAAAGTTCCAGCCGGCACCACATATAGAACCACATGTAGCTGTTAATCGACTGCACTGACAGTGAAGTTTATTGTAGAGTTTATTGGTTTTTGGAGTTTGTTTTTCTTTGTTTCTCCCTGTTGATGTTCACGTGTCCTTAATATTACACACATTTAGCACGTACTGCTGCTGTCTTGTGAACAGTTGGTTGTTGAATACAATTTTGTAACGGTGTCTTTTGTCGAGTTTTTATTACACAATAGTCACTCTTGCACTTCGAATCTTGCACCTGACAAAGTCTGAAAAACTAATACAAAAACTAAACTAAAACTAAGCATTAAGCCAAAAATAAAAACAAGCAAAACCACTCTGAAAATAACTAAAACTAAACTATAATGTAAAATCCAAAACTATAATAACCGTGGATGGGACCCAAGATGGAATTATTAATATCGGTGTGTGTGTGTGTGTGTGTGAGGGAGAAGCTGCTGTAAGAAATTCACTTATGATTGGTTAGATGCTGCCCAAGGTTTCAGCTTGCTGCAAAAGAACTGAACTTCTGAAACCAGAATCAGAATGAGTGCAGCTTCTCAAAAGGTACCAACACAGTGTTTGGAAAAGACCTTCCAGACATCCCAGTTCTAGAAAAACCTACGTGCCAAATACATTACACATTTCTCTGTACTAAAAAGAACAGGTGCAGTTTGATTTAGAAGATATTCTTGCTTCCTCACTGCATAAGTTTTTAACCGCTCTCTCACAGCTCCGTATGTGTGGATTGACTGTCTTCCTGCAGGAATGCTGGTTGTGAACGTCACCTGGAGGAACAAGACTTATGTTGGAACTCTGCTCGACTGCACGCGGCATGACTGGGCCCCACCAAGGTACATAAATAACCCATTAAATTTGCCTGGGGGTGACGACAGTCGCCTACAGGCACTTCATACTGAAAGATGGAGACCTAAAACTATTTCAACCTGAGACTTCGGTGTTTCCCACAGAATCAGACTGACCGTCTCTCATTTTTAGCAGTGTTTGTTAGTAACTTTGAAGAATAGCTCAGTAGTTCACAGTGGTCATCAAATGGTATTTTTTGCTTCAGAATCTATTCCCACTGAGATGTTGCGATTGGTTTGTTTGTTAGGGGTCATTCACAGTTATCAACATTTTTCCAAAGTGTACAAAGAAAATGTTGATCTTTTTCATCACATTCTCCTGGTTCTTTAGTATTTTAATGTAATGGGAAGTATTAAAAATGCATCCTGGTGTTGAAAAATTCTGTAAATCTCGGTATCAAATATCCTCTTTCCTATCTATTAAATCATTGTGGTGTTGCACTAATAAAAATCCATCCATCCATTCTCTTCTGCTTATCCTGTTCAGGGTCGCGGGAGGGCTGGAGCCTATCTCAGCTGTCATAGGGCGGGAGGCAGGGTTACACCCTGTAATTAACAGATATGTCTATATATTAGAATTTATAGGGTGCAATAAACTGATTTAAATTTAATTTGAATGTATATGCCGCCACACTGTACACAGTGGCAGTGGAGCAACTTGTCATCTGAATAGCCGGTCTTGTGCCAAAAAGTGATTTTCGGTATTTGCCCAAAAAAAATTATTGCGACTAGAAACAAATTTAGCGACTTTTTCTGGTGACATCAGCGACTTTTGGAGAGTTTTGGAGATATTCCGGTGTTGTGCCAAAAAGTGATTTCCAGTGGGGGGGGTTGTATTTAAATTGCTGTAGATTAATTTTTGGCCTATAATCTGTGAAACTTGGCAAAAATATATTTCATTAATGATATTGTGTCATTTTGAGCAGAAACACCTGTCACAGGTAGAAGCTGCAATCACGTCTTGGCAAAGTGATTCTTTATTAATGAGGGTTAAAAACTGTCGTTGACATTAAAAATGTCTTATTTTCACGAGAGATCTGGCCACGAGGGCTGCAGAAATTGCAGCAAATATAACATTATAACTAAAAAGAGTAACCAAAAAGGACTGGACTGATTATAATGTAGATACAATAATGCAGAGTCATAAATATATATTTGCAAAACAAGTCATTTCTTTTTATATATAAGCTCTTCATAAATCCTGTTACCACAGCCTATTTACTGATATGAGCAAGGATAATAAATTTTGGGGAGAAAAAAAAAAAAAGTCACTTTTTGAGACACCGGAAACCTGACAACGCACTGTCGCTGTGTTGTGTACATAAAACGCTTGTACTGCATCCTTTCTTACACTATGGCATCACCTGGACCTCACTTTGGCACTGAGGAGGATCCCCCACCCCCAGACCTAGATTTTCCCTTTAGCAACTTTTGAAAAAGCCGCCAGCGAGTTTTCTTATACAAAAGTTGGCAACAGTGCCGGCCACCAATCACCAGATTACGCACAATGAAGCGCTCCACTCTGGACCCATTTTCCAAAACGCATCATTTTCACTCCATTCTCATGTAAACGGGAGGCCGAAATGCATCAAAACGACACCGTTTTCATTTTGAAACGTGGTGTGTAAACGGGCCAAAGGTAGCGAAAACCTTGGATGCCTTCTGCGCAGGTGAGGACAGGTGTCTTTCTGCTCACTAAAGTCCAGCTCTTTGTGTTTTCAGGTTCTGTGAGTCTCCCACCAGCGATGTGGAGATGCGGAGTGGCCGCGGTCGGGGGAAGAGGATGCGTCCCAGCGGCAACACGCCGTTGAACGACAATAGCAACTCCTCAGACAATAAGGGCAGTGGCAGCAGCAAAACGCGCGGTGCTGCTGCAAACAGCAAAGGCCGGAGGGGCAGCCAGATGGCCGGCTGTGCCGAGGACGCCAAGGCCAGTCCGTCCTCCGCCAAGAGGAAGACTAAACCTGCCTCAGATATGGAGCCGACCTCCAGCTCAGAGGACACCAAAGCGTCAAAGCGCATGAGAACTAACTCAACAGGTGCCGGGACTCCTCTTCCAGGAGGTAAAACCGACCCCCTGCCACCGCCACAGCTGGATCGGACCTGCCCCTCCCCTGTCCTCATTGACTGCCCCCATCCAAACTGCAACAAGAAGTACAAGCATATCAACGGACTGAAATACCACCAGGCGCGCGCTCATAATGACCACGATGTCCGACTGGACCAGGATGGAGACAGCGAGTATGGGGATGACCCCACCCTCCATCCTGACCCAGCCTCCTGCAATGGCGCTGCCATCTCACCTGCCCGCTCCACTACGCCGAAAGGTCGGGGGTTTGATGCCCCCTCCCCCTCATCAGGCAAGCTGACATCGAAGGGGAAGAAGAAGACGGGCGAGGCTGAGCCTGAGGTGACTGATGGTGGCGAGGAGGGGGGATGTTTGACTGACGAGGCCAGCAATGATGGGATGGATGACAGGAAGGCCAAGAAAATGGCGACCGGAGGCAAACCTGATAAACTGGCACAGAAAGGCTTAAAGCCAACCCGCCCCACGGGCGCCCCTGGAGTTCCCTCGCCATACTCCCTGCAGGCGTCTTCCCCTGCTCTGGGTTCAGTGGTACAGACCGTACCCAAAAGCCCCCAGCTAAAGAACGTCCAGCCTAAACCCCCGCCGCTCACGGACCCTGCCTCCAGCCCTGCCCATTCCAAGGACAAAAAAAAGAAAGACAAGAAGAAGAGGGACAGCGGGAAGGAGGGGGACAGCCCAAAGGCGATGGGTAAGGCGGGAAGGCTGGAGGAGGGAAAGAGCCCATACTCTGAGGTGTCGGACACTTTGCTCAACGGCTCCACAGAAGCTCAACAGAGCCGGCTCGCCAGCATCAAAGCCGAGGCCGACAAGGTGTACAGCTTCTCCGACAACGCACCCAGCCCGTCCATCGGCGTGGCCAGCAGGATGGAGACCGGCCTGGCGCCCCCCCTCCACCTCAACCAGAACGGAGCCGACAATGCGTCAGTCAAGACTGGCAGCCCCGCCTACTCTGACATTTCTGATGCAGGGGAGGATGGCGAGGGAAAGGCAGAGGGAGTGAAGGTCAAGTCGGAGCCTGACCAGGGAACTCGTGAGGGTGCCAAGAAGACACTCTTTCCCCCTCAGGCACCCAGTAAGGACTCACCATACTACCCCAGCTACGACTCCTACTACTCCCCCAACTACCCTAACCCCAGCCCAGGAGCAGCACCGGCAGCACCGTCTCATGGAGAGGCAACGCAGGTGAAGGTAAAGAAAGAGGAGGAGCTTGAGGTGGGAGAGGAGGGAAAACTAAAGGCAGAGGCTCTGGAAGAGAGGAAGGTGGAGCCAGGGCCTCAGCAGCCATCAGTCATCCAGCAACGCTCCAACATGTACACCCAACAGCTGTACTACAATCAATACTACGTTCCTCCCTACTCCTACTCCCCTGAACAGGCCTACCATGCTCACCTGTTGGCCTCTAACCCCGCCTACCGCCAGCAGTATGAAGAGCGGCAGCGGCAGGCCGATAAGAAGGTGGAGGGCAAAGAGCGCGAGGCTTCTGTGAAAGAAGAGTGGAAGCAGAAAGTGTCAGTACCGCCCACTCTGTCTAGAGCGCCCAGCCTCACTGACCTGGGTGCGAAGGGAGGGATTAACCCAGCAAAGCCCAAAGAGCCTGTGGCCTCTTCGGAACAGGCCAAGTCGGTCATCATGGCGAAAGGAGAGGACCCTAAGGCCCCGGTCGCCCAGCCTGAGGGTCTGAAAATCAAGCTGAGTGAAGGAGGGCATCATGGGAAAGAGGAGCCGAAGTCGGGGGTGGAATCAGGTCGACTGGCAGGTGTGGAGCCTGCCATGTGGTACAGACAGGTAATTGTGTCCAGGAGAACAATTACAATCTTCCTCCCTCATACATTCAGACTTCTTCATATCGGCTAATAAATTGCTGTGATTAGCATTATTAGAAATGAAGGTGGCAGGTAACCAAAAAGTCTAATGTGACCAGTTTTCTCATCGGTCTTCCATAAAAACCCCATTAGTGAAAGATTGGGTAAAATCAAACTCTGGGCTACAGACGTCCATCCACTTGGGTTTTAAGATTAATTAAAATTAATTAATTAAAAAACACAACCTAGCCCTAAGTAATAGAGAGCTATAGATGACATTTCCATGAGTTTTTTGTGTGTGATGATCTGATATTATGTTAAACTCTGTTTGAATGTTAGTTAAACTTTAAAAAATGAAATATTCAAAGATGCTCACTAGGATTTCTTCCTCACTGCAGGAGCCGGACTCACGCTTGTGGCCGTATGTCTACCCCAGCAAATTCTCGGAGGCTCCTAAACCCCAGGAGGATGACAGGTGGAAGGAGGAGCGGGACAGGAAGGGGAAGGAAGACAGGCCGCGGCCCAAGGAGGTGCTCCAGAAAGACGAGGCAGCGAAGGAGGCAGCGGAGGGCAGGACGCAGCTGCCCCCAGAGGAGCTCCGAGGGGGTGGGAAGGAGGCACGCCCGCCTCATATGCAGTTCCCCTCGCCGCTGGCCCAGCATCAGGGCTATATGCCCTACATGCACGGGCCGTACGCCTACAGCCAGGGCTACGAGTCAAGCCACCCTGGCTACAGAGGCATGCCCTCAGTCATGATGCAGAACTACCCAGGTGAGATGGCATGAGGTCAGGAAGAAATACGAAGCTTAAACACAATAATAATAAAAAAAAAACAGGTGTACTCTGCCCCCAGTAAAACAAAGAGTGTGAGGAAGACAAGGAAAGTAAGTCTAGAAGTGAATTGATGATGGTGAAAAAACCTTAATTTAAACCAGTGAGGAGCACGGGATGAGAGCTGGAAGCAGGCAGCTGACTTTCTTTGTTTGACACCCAGAAATGTAAAATAGCCACTTTTTGTGGTTCCTGAGGGAGGAGCAAGTGTGAAGTGTTGGTTTTGGTTTCTGTTCAGGCTCATTGGTACCAAACCTGCCAAATTCTCACAGTGATGAGACGACTTCAGGAAGCCACAGGTCCAACGTGCAACTTCCTCTAAAAACCACTAATTTTCACTTTTAAGTACTTCTTTGTGTAAACAAATAAGATCTAATATGTTAATCAGACCAGCTTATTTCTGCCATTATGCTCTGCTGAATCTCAGATCTACTGCTTCTGTTGCAGTCACGTTATGAATATGAAATATAGTGAATACAGTGTTCAACAGTTTACCCTGCAGGGCCAGCAGATCAGACTCGAAGCTTGACAATTGTAGTGGAGTAAATGCTGAACCTCTCTGTAGGCGTCTCGAGAGAAGAGACGCTGCCGGCATTCATCAGAAATCTGAGTTAAAGCTCTTTAAAGGTACAGTGTGTAAAATCTTACCACTAGATGTCAGTAGATGGCAGTCAGCTGAGTTCTGTTTTCTTACCCCTCCAAATTCAAGTGCGTAATCATAGCTATGGTGGCCACTGTAGGACAAACATGTTTGAGTCACACAAGCTCAAAAACATTAAATTTAGACTGTACCGCACAGGCCACGGTTTGTGTATAAAAACGTTTTTGTACACTCTATTTTAACACATTTGAGTAATATTAACACTTGGCAAATAATCCTGAATAAAAACTGGATGTTTCAATGAAATAGTTTGTTTTTACCCCCGAGTCACCTCAAAAACTCTGGCTGCCGTTCATCTGTAGAGTGCTGTCAGTTTACCTCAGCTGGTGCCTGCGTCTGTTTGCTCTGGCGGCTGTAAAACTTCCGACGGGAGTCGGTGAGTCGGTGAAGCTCACTCCTGGCAGCAATACTGAGGTGAGCTGTTAAGGATATGCTGAACTTTTTGCTGCTGTTAGCTAGGGCTGCAACGACTAGTCGACAAAAATCGACAATAAAAATAGTTGACGACGAATTTAATTGTCGATAATAGTCGTTTATTATTACTGGTGATTTTTTATTTTTTTTAACGTAGTGAGACATCTTCCTGTCTATCTCTGGCGAGCTTCACACAATCTGGTTAAGTGATGACGTAGAACTCCGTTTGCGGGTCCAAACTGTCACGTGATCAATTTTCTGACGTATCAACACAACGGGCCCACACGTCCAATGCGGCGTCTGCAGAGAGAGGCGGGGCCGTGTGAAGCTGTGCAGAGGCAAACTGGGAGAAGAAAAAGGAGAACTGGTGGATCTGCAAGTGTGATTGTAACGTGACATAGACTATATTGATATAAACGATATTGTCTCATCTCATATCGCGTATGAAAATATATCGATATTTTTTAAAAACTCAATATATCGCCCAGGCCTAGAATGGACCATTTTTTAATAACAGAAAATTACTTTAAGTAGAGCATAAAAGCCGCATTTGACTAGAAAATAAATGAAAATTGAGTGTAAAAAAAAAAACCTGATGATCCGTGTCTGCTACAGATCACCTGAGAGGTGTTATTGTTTCACCACTAAAACTCAATGGAACACAACATCCCTCAGAAAACAAAGCTGACACAATAATCCTCTTCTGATGAGCAACATGAGAACTAAATCAGTATCTACAGATCACCTCATGTTTGTTTATGATCAGAGGTGGCCAAAGTACTGACATTCAGTACTTAAGTAGAAGTACAAGTACTACAAAACTACTGTGGTAAAAGTTGAAGTACTGGTTCAACTTCTGTACTCAAGTAAAAGTAAAAAAGTACAGGCTCTGAAATCTACTCAAAGTAAGAAAGTAA
>JASGAU010344859.1:29639-44436 GCA_030220045.1 Australoheros facetus | reverse complement strand
GTGTGTGTGTGTGTGTGTGTGTGTGTGTGTGTGTGTGTGTGTGTGTTTCCCCAGTTTGCCTCAAGGCAATGCAGAGATCCCACGGGAAAAGTGGAGGTTAAAGGCCTGCTTGAACTTGAAAACACACACACACACACACAGATCAGATAGTGTTCTGAATTGGCGATAAGAGCCTCGACATGCCTCACAGGAGAATGGATCACTAACTGATGGATGGGAGATGAGATGTCAGACTGAAGCGACTGGAAGTTCGTTGGAAGTTTGGATGTTTGTGGAAAGTGAGAACTTGTTTTGCAAACTCAGAGCATTAGTTAAATGTGAGCTCTTCTGGGAAAAACTGAGAAAGGGTGAAAAGGGGAGATTTTAAGAGGTCCGACACTGGTGAGAACGTTTGGGACTTTTTTGGAAAGTCGTAGGAAGTGAGGGCCTTTGGGGAGAGTGCAGACTATTTTAAAAGTCAGGAAAACGAGGGCTTTATTGAAGAGCAGGACATTTTTAAAAACTCAGCCATTCTTTTTTTCTTTATCAAGTAAAGGAGGAGTTTTAAAATCTTAAAACTTTTAAGAGACGCTCTTTTTTTAAAGCTCAAATGGTAAATGGTGCGGTTGTATCTGCTCTGCTTGAGCACTCCGAGCGCTTTCTGCAGCACGTGAACACACACATTCACACTCTGATGAACGCACCAGGAGCAACTCAGGGTTACCCAAGGATAGTTTGGCACGCAGACTGGAACAGCCAGGGATCGAACCACCGACCTTCTGATTAGTAGGTGACCACCTCTACCTCCTGAGCCGCAGGCAGCTTGGCCTCGGAGAAAGCGAGTGCTCCTTTTAAATGTCTGATGCTGGTTAGAAAGTGTTTTTTTGCAGAACGAGAACATTTGTGAAGAAGAAATGAGAAATGTTGGTTGGAAATTTGGGATAATTTTTGGAAATGAAGATAAATGTTTTTTTTTAAAAACGGCTTTTAAAAGTGGGGTCTTTATTTGAAACTGAGCATTGTGGTGAAAAGTGGGACAGCGTTGGTTTGTAGTCTGTAGACTTTCAAAAGTTTGTTGCAGTTATTGTTGCAGTGCAGAGCATGTTGCAAAGCAGGAACCTTCGTTTCAAAGGTAAAGCGTAAATTGAAGAAATCGGAGTGGGAACATTTTCAGAGATCTTTTTCTGCTGGATGCAGAAGTTGAGCTTTAGTTTTGGAAAGTGGGGCTCAGAAAAGTTTGAATTAAGATGTTGATCAGAAAGGAGATCTGTGGAGAGTGTGGATGTGAAATAATGATTTTTGTGCGGAGTGGGGACCTGTCACATGACCTTTGCTGATATTTAGTTTTAAAGTGAAAACTTAAAAGTAATGATTTTTTATCTTTGATAAGTTGATCGGCTGTGTTTGTATCTGGTGCTGGCTTGTTAACGCCTCTCGTCTGTTAGCGGCTCACGCAGTGATGCCATCAGGTTTGAGCGCGGTGCTGCCTGCTAATGAGACAAAGCCTGAACTGAAACTAGAAAAATCCATTAAGGTGTTCGTTCACAACTTGAGCGTCGGGTTAAGTGAGGTCAGTTCTGTTCACACGGGAGCGTTTGCTTATCAGCGCATTAATTAACTTGTTTACAGAGACTCATTAGCATAATAGGTTGCACGTGATGCTCAGGTAATCCAGTGGTGTTCACTATAAGCAGGTAACAGGACACTTTGTGAAACTTGGTGTATAAAAGATGACTTGTGTCACCTGTAAGGCTGGAAGGGTGTGCATGTGTGGTTCTGTTTTTCATCTCCGCGGGGCCACTGGTATGTTTGTGGACTGTGTGATGAGGACATTTTTTTTACAAAGGTATTTGTAAGTAGTGGGGACATTTGTTCAAAGTGATGAGGTTAGAAAATGTGAACAGTGATGGAAAGTGGTAACATTTTTGAAAGGTGGGCTTTTGTGTTCACAGCAGAGGCATTTGTAAAGACACAAATAACAAATGGGGGGAAATTATGGCGTATTTCAAAAGTAAGAACAGTGGTAGAAATTGGGGACATAAAGTGAAATTGGGGGCATTTTTGTGGAACGCAAGTGTGTTGGTGGAATGTGGGAACATTCAAGAAGGGGCAACATGGATTGTGGGGGGGTGGGTAATGATGAAAAGTGAGGTGGTTCCTTCAGGAAAACTCTGTGAGGAATTAATGTTGGTTCAGGTCAGAGCTGGAGTTTTTGTCGGTGAGAGTCGTCAGTTTTGTGTGTGTGTGAGTGAGAGACGGTTAGGTGCTTCATTGGCAGCCTGATTTTTTTGCATATCAGCGGTTTATTGCTGGCAGCTCTTCTGACTGTCAGCCAGCTCCATCATCACCTCTCGGCTTCAGTTCAGTTAAGAGAATCTGCAAACACAAACTTTACAGAGTCCTTGGGGTCATTGGAAGGTCATGGAAACATTATCCTCACTGCACCCTGCAAGCCTCTGCTGCTGATTCTGGTTCAGGTTTACTCATAGCTTTAGGTCACATCATACAGTGCTGCAGTTTTATTAAGATGCTCACAGTTTTAAACCTGAAGCGGTTCAGTTCTGTACTCTTAGCTTCCCAGTTAACTTTTGAATTTATCTAAATTCAGCCTGTGCGTTTTCTGACTTTGCTTTAGGAGCTTATTTTATTCTAAAAAATCATTATTCATTTATTTGTGGACAGAATTTCCAACATCTTACATTCAGTCTCGTATTTGTCGTGGAAAACGTTCATAACGGTGACGTGTGTATGTTGAAAGAGTTCATGTATTTTTATTTTTTCTTACCTCATTAAAGTAAAAATTTTTGACAATTCGAGTTCATAGTGACGTAAGTTTTCCTGTCCTTGCTGAAAACAAAATGAAGCTTTCTGCATGCAGATCCGACTGCTGTCAGGAAGTGTGAACCTGAAACAGAGTTGGTAATGAAGCCTTGATGAGGGCAGCAGCATCTCCTTCCCGCCTGCTATTTTTACTCTAGCTCGTCAGACTCCCGCTGAGAGTCGCTTTGATATCTGTGATATCCGTGTGCTTTTATGCCTTTGTTTTTCTTTATGGTCTTTGTTGTAACGACAGCAGAGACGAACTGAAACTGACTGAAGCTCGTTTCTGGATCCTGAGCATGCTGAGTTTTGTTAGAAAGCAGGAAGAGAAACTTGGGCCAAAGTCTCGATTGCTTTAAAGTCAGCGCTGACTGAGGTTCACGGGCTGTTTGCACAGAGCAGGTTGGAATTTTATATAATCAGATTAAGGAGAAGAAGAGGATGAGGAGGAAGGTTGATCCTGTGTTTTCGTGTACATGGAAGCATTGTGGGGACTTCCTTATGAGGACATAAAGGAAGTCTGTAATGTAAATGAATAGTTAGATTAGCTGATAAGGACTCTAAATCCCTGCTGCTGCTTTAGAGTCATTTGACCCTTTAGGCTGAAGACAAATGCCACGTTAGCAGATTTTTAAAATTCAGTTTTTCTTTGGCACATTTTGCATTTAATTTTTTAAATTTATTTTGGGCCAGTATAAAATTTCTTTGCATAAAATTTTGAGAATTTTTTTTGTCTCAGGTTTTTAATTCTCGATTAGAAAATATGCCACAAAACAAATAAATGCACATAGTTGTAACCTGTGATGTTTGCAGTGATCTAATTGAATCTGCCTGCAGTGCTGCTCACACACAGTACAGCGACTGTCAGTCAAAAAGCATTGATTTATGACCAGTGTTATAAATTGACAAAATATTTTCCTCATAGTTTTCGTCAACGAATCTTTTGTTCGTTACGAAAACGGGATGATAAATAAAAACTACCCTAAAGGATAAAAACGATGATGAAATTAATTGACACTTTCGTCAACGAATGAAAACAAGACGAACATGCTTGGCGGGGACGGCATCCAATCAGAACTTACTTAATTTGGTGAAAGGCAGGGATAAGTTAGGAAAACATCCAATCAGAACTGATTTAATTTTGTGACAGGGCGGTACAAGTTAGGAAAACATCCAATCAAACGCACAGTTGCACAAATTTGATCTAAACCTTGGAAGGCCACACTATCCCGTAAATTGTCGTTACTTCTGATAGAACTAATTTATGTAAACAATGTCAGCAGGGAGAAAGAGCAGAGCCGATGTGTGGGCAGGTTTCTCCTTTGACGTCTTATTTAATTATTAATACATTAGCTGTTTTGTTATGTTTGGTGTTTATTTTTACACTAAATGGCGCTGCTGCTTTTATGATACTCAGTTTTATAAAGAAGGTAATATACAATTTGTTATGAACAATGCAATATTTTTCAGGCAGAGCAGGCCTACTGATCAATATTTTATTGTTATGCTCAATAAACAAGGTCAGGTAAATAAAGATGTTTGTTTAATGTTTGTGTGTTGGTCTTTCAAGCATTAATAATATTCCATAACTTTTAGTAAATGTTTAATTTCGTGTGCGTATAATGACTAATTCAAGGGAACTCAAGACAAAGCATTTACATTTTACACCCTTTATATTTTAGTCAACTGAATCGACTGTAGATTTAGTCGACTATATTCTTACGATAATTCGTCGAGTAAAACTAAAACTATTCAGATGACTAAATTATGACTAAAACTAAATTACATTTTCGTCAAAAGACTTATGACTAAAACTAAATCAATATTTGCTGTCAGAATTAACACTGTTCATGACGTCTGTCTCTGAGGCCCACACACCGGGTGTAAACCTGTTTTTGGATTAGTTAAAAGGACCTGAACAAACACGTGAAGATGCCCTCACGGGACCAGTTGCAGTTTTCGTTTCAACCCAAAAAGCTAATTTCTGACACATGTATTTGTCTGAATTATGGTTGGAAATATTGATGTTTCAGATTGTTCTGAACAGATGATAATTAACTGATGAGCTCTCTTAGTTTGCAGAATGTCTTCTCACTTTGAATGAAGTGTGCTGGGACAGGAAATGAAGCCGACCCTTTTGGCTCAAACAACACAGATAAAACAGTTTTTTTTGCCAAATTTCGGTTTTATTGACAGCTTTAAGTCTCACTTTGAATGCTGCCAAATAAAAACACTCCTCTGCAACCAAAACACCAAATGCTACTTCGGTTTCTTCCTCCTCGTCCTCCTCCTCATGTCCAGCTTTGGTGCGATGGAGTAACCGACGCCAAGCAGCTCCTTCCTCTGACAGGTCACCAAACGCCCCAAAAATCACAAATGAAATCCATTTCACACCAACTCCTACGAGGCTGTTTGGGATGCTTTTTGTCAGATATTAATATTAATTCTTGACATCCAGTGTGGTCCTGAGAATGAAATAAAGCAGGACAAGATCAAGCAAAAGATAAAATGAACAAACTTGAGAGGAAAGCCACTCACACATTTCTGCCACATTGAAGTTGCAAAATGTTTCATAAATTGCAGGAGCTCGTTAATTTGAAACTTTTAAAAGTTGATTAATGAGTAGAGACATCTCAGTGGAACGCACCTCTAATTATGGAAGAACTGTCCAGGAAGTAATCCCCACTCACTGGCCAATGGCTGTATTCATGTTTTCAACCCAGTCAGAGCCCCAGTGTCATCACCCCGGAGCTAATAAGTGACTTTGACATGGAGAGAATTAACCAATCACTGCACAGTATGCAGTCAGCATTTATCTGATCGAGCCAATCCCAAACAACATATGGCTCTGTTTATGTTTATGCTTTGAGTCGAACAGAAGGGTAAAACCATCGTCTATTTCTGGAGATAAATGCTTTGATCACGGAGAGGAAGAAGAGTTGGGCTGGTCCTTGGGTTGTGTGTGTGTGTGTGTGTTTACATTACAGGGAAATACATTTCCCAGTAATGTAAATTATTGAGTGTTTTGCTAAAGAATTAGAGATTATTAAAAATGGCTACTTTCTTGGTCAGGTCTCTCTTGTAAAAGAGATTGCGATCTCAGTGGGACTTCATGGTAAAATAAGGGTTATAATAACATTAGGTATGTTCTGGTTTTCACAGGGTAGTTTCAGGACCAACTTTTCCTGAAACCAACTTTTCAGGAAAATGTTCCCAGAAGTGGAGTTTCCTGATTTAGAAGTGATTAATTTTCACGGTTGGATTTGGATCCGGACACAGGGATCTTTGAAGGATGTTTTACAGTTTTTAATAGGGTAAAATAGGATTTTTAGCATTATATCTTGAAATATAAATATCATTAATAAACATCATTTTGAAGTTCTCAAGAAAATATCACAAACTAATGCGAGTCCAGATATCCTTCTGGCTCCATGGAGTGGAGAGGATTTTGTGCCGTGGTGGAGGGATGCAGCATGAAAGGCTGTACAAACAGCCGTCCCAGATCAAAAAGCTTAACATCGGTTCTTTGACACAGAGGAAGTCCGTATAAGATGCAGAGCTGGTCGCCTTGTTATATTGGAAATGTAATCATGGTAATTCTGATTTGGTATTTGTTAGAATAAAAATCCACATTAATCTGTTTAATTTGGAGCTTATTTTTTATCTGACCATCATAGCTGCCGGTGCCCACTCATATATTTGTGGAGGTGTATTTGAGGTGCAGCCACACAGATACATTTGCTGATGGGCCAGTCATGGATAGCTTCTGTTTTTGTCCAGCGATACTGTGTCATGTTCTCTGACGTGATGAACATGAGTCCCGTTTTCTAGCTTAGCCCGGTTTGGTTTGGTTTAGAGGAATAGCTCGTGGTTTGGGTAAAGATGCACCCTTTAAACGGCCGGGCCTTAAAGAGCCTGTCTGGCACAAAGCCTTGCAGGCAAACTTCTTCCATGTGCATACTTGTAGCTTTTATTGTGAAATGTTGCTGACAGATTCCTCAAACGGTTGACAGATGAAAGGGTCCTCTGAGCTCCTCTCTCTGGTCAGGGATTAAGGCCAGCAGGGATTATCTGATCTTTGTCCTGCTGAGGGCCTGAGACCCCCCAACCCCCAAACACAACAACAGTGAAGGAGGATCTCAAAGCCAAACTCGGCCTCAGATGCTCCACTAGCAGTCACAGACATGAACCAGGGCACAATGTTGTGGAAATGACTCCTTTAAGTGTAAATGCTGTGAGGGTCAGCTGACTGGGAATGCCATCTCTAGTCTTACTGTGTTAGCAGGAAAACCTCCAGTTATTCCAGCTCAGAATGCAGACTATAGATACACTGCTCACAAAAATTAAAGGAACATTTTTAATCAGAGTTCAGCATCATGTCCTTGAAACTTCTGTGACACTGATGTGGTCAGTAAGTATCAGAGGGGGTGTTAATCAGTTTCAGCTGCTTTGGTGTTCATGACATTAACAACAGGTGCACTTAGAGGGCCAACAATGAGACACCCCCCAAACAGGAATGTTTTACAGGTGGAGGACACTCACATTTTTCCCTCCTCATCTTTTCTGACTGTTTATCACTAGTTCTGCATTTGGCTACCTGGACCCTACAGAGGTTGCACAGGTAGTCCAACTCCTCCAGGATACGTGCCATTGGCAGAAGGTTTGCTGTGTCTCTCAGCACAGTCTCAAAGCATGGAGGAGACTCCAGGAGACAGGCAGGAACTCTAGGAGAGCTGGACAGGGCCGTAGAAGGTCCCTAACCCATCAGCAGGACCGGGATCTGCTCCTTTGTGCAAAGAGGAACAAGATGAGCACTGCAGAGCTACAAGATGAACTCCAGCAGATACTGCTGTGAATGTCTCTGACCATACACTCAGTAAAAGACTTCATGAGGGTGGCCTGAGGTCCTGACGTCCTCTAGTGCAGAATTACATTACCCCGTTCATATCAGCAAAGACATTCAGCATAGAGATCTGATGTGTTTTCAAAATGCTCCTTTAACTTTTATGAGCAGGTTATGAGACAGGAGTGCCCACATGATGCTCACTGCTAGGCTATGGGTCCTATCGTTATCCTCTTTTTACAGCAGCGCCCTCTGGTGTTTACATTTTACTCTTTTAAAAGAACATGAGCAGAGGTTTCCGTAGTGGCTCAGACTTTAGCTTTAAATACATAAGCTACAGATGTGAGTACAGAATAAATGCCAAATGATTTTCTGTCTTTTCAGAGTGAGAACCCCAGCCATCAGGCTGATTAGTTTTTTCTTTGCGGTAATATGTACTTTAGTCCAAAAGCTGCAGTATTTTTAATTCATATTTTCTTTCAACTTGGTGAATTAGATTTTTTGTTAATTGTAAAGAAGAATTAATAACTTTAGTCCGCAATGAAAATAATAATCAGTTTGTGTAGCAGTGATTTCAGGAGCATCCAGCCACAGTTTCACAGAGTCAAACCTCAAAGCTGATTTGTGATCAAGAAACTGACAAACTGTCAGGTGGTGACCTCCACCTCGTGTCAGGGGGGTTTGCAGCTGAAGGTGAAGTGAAAGAAAATGGATGGATGGAAGTCTGAGTCCACGGCTCTCAGCAGGAACAGGGTGGAGTGCCCCCTCTGGATCAGGGAGGAGTTGCTGCCCCTTGACCTGGATAATCTGCATCGGATGGGAGGATGGATGACCTAGTCCTGTTGCCTTCCTCTTTTCATTCACAAATATGTTTTCCAAGTTTACCGCCAACATGTTTGAGTGTTTGTGTGGCTGCTCCCTCACACGTGACCTCCTTTAAATTAAAGTTTGTTTTCTTTTTTTCATTTACAGCATCAGTGTTTTTGTTGAGATGAACCAGTTTTATTTTACTAAGCTGGGTCTCATAAGGTGACGACACGGCAGGTGCAGGTTAAAGGTTACTGTGGATGCGGCTTTATTTATGAGACTTCAAATGGCTGGAGGGGTTAATCTTTTGTGTGTGTGTGTGTGTGTGTGTGTGTGTCCTTGAGCAGTTGGTAGGGGGAGGGTGGGGCTGCACGTCTGTCTTTGGATTAAATGTGATAAGAGTCGACCTCCTCCTCCCGTTTCCCTCCTGTCTTTATCTGCCCGGCTGGAAAATGCCCTTAAACCTCTTGACCCCTCCTGGCACCTCTGATGTATGACTGTGTGTTTTTGTGTGTGTTGGTGATAAAATGCTTCCTCTGTCTTCCCTCACCAGCTGAACATCAGTGAAGGATGGCGTGTGAACAGGCTCGTAGTTTCCCAGAAGAGCCGCTGTGATCTGGAAACATTGAGCTGCAGCTGATATCGTGAAGTCGGTCACTCTGAGGTTTGACCTGAAGGTCTCTCTGTTAATCTGATGGCAGGTTCAATGGTTAGCTTCACGTTCTGACCCTCTGAACTTTTCCTTAGTTTACTCACAAGTTTCTGGCATTTTCCATGAAGCTGGAGTGGACAGGCTCAGAGTTCTGTCCCTGTATGTGATCGTGTTACTGGACTGGGGTCCACACTGACAGCGAGGGTTCCCGGCACACACTGCTGGATAGCTTTTGTACATCAGAGTCTCCATTTTATTCTGAGGGTTTTGGTGACTCGTGTCAGTTTCACGGTGTTTCTGCAGAGTCCATGTTTCATCATGGTGACAGCAGCCTGTGAGTCGAATCTAACAGTCCAGTGTTGAGCAGGCCGACGGGAGTTTCGCTGACTCTTCCAGAGCTTATTAGAGAGCAGTTCATTCAGGATAGACAGAGCAGCAGCGGGGCTTTAAGGTAACTCGATCCTTTAACCTTAACCCGGCATCCAGGTCACATCCAGAGTTGTCACTCGTTTAGCTTGAACAGGCCAAACTGAGCGTTGGTGAACAGCTGTCGCTGCGCTTCCTGTCCTATTTCAGCTTCCAGTGTGCTGCAGATCTGTTCTTAAGGCCGTGATAAACATCAGTGTGAAGCTTCACCGGGACAGATGTTTTAGCCAGACGTCGGTGAGACGCCACATCCTGTACGTGTGCTAAGAAGCTCTGAGATCTGAACCTTTTCAAAGCTTCAGAAAGGGCTTTTTGGGGTTTGTGCTGTTTCTTGTGTTTCTGTGCGCTCGCACAGACTCATCCTGCATGATTTCTGCCCCAGTTCGGCCTTTTTTTCCACCTTGGAAGTGTAAATCTCCGTCTTGGTGTTTGACCTGGTTTCCTGCTCAAAAACAATAACCCTCCATCACACGTCTGCTCCTTTGCAATGACGTGGAGGTGGAGTGTTGGGATGGAGGAATATGCCTGACCTCTGGTTGGGCGTTTGGTCTTGGAGCTGGCCCACTTTAAACCAGTGTTATTCTTTTTTTTCTCACCGTGCCCCAAATTTTGAGAGGGCCTGTGTTTCCTGTCTGACCCAGAAACTGGAGCTGAGGAGAGACTCCAGACTCTGAGTGCTAAATGCTTTTGTGGGAGTAAGAAAGAAGGATCATTACCTGAAGGTGATCTTTCAGTGTCTCTGAAGTCTGGAGGCTCCGGTCTCTTCAAGTGCTCTCATTTTGTCAAACGAGGGCTCAGTGGAGACTTCCAAACACCTCCCTGTAGTCTGAATAAAATTTCCACTGAAGATTTGAAGGACTGAAGGATTTAAGGTGTGCTAAATTACAGATTGTTTGATTGCGTGGGGTGGGGGAGGGCGTGTTAGCGATTATTGAGTCGTTTTGTTGTTCTGCTGAAGTTTACTGTCTGTGACAAAGGAAGAAAGGAGAAGAGAGAAGAACGTATTTGTAAGAAATTCCTAAAAGTACTTTGTTCAAATAAACTGACAAAAGCTCCTGCTGGATAATGTCTGAAAGATGGAAAAGCAGATTTTGTTTGAAGTGTCTTTTGAAGTTGGTGCATTTGTGAGAAAGTTGCTGCAGGATATTCTGAAAGGATCACAAAACAGATTCACTGGTGTGATATGAAATGTCGCTACAGACTGACTGTCAGCGTGTCACTGGTTTCTTTTAAGCCATCAGCAGCAAATAATTCCACTTTGAATTCCAGTGAAAGCAGTTCTGCCTAAATATCTGGGTATATACGGGACGTCCTGTGAGCTTTTAGGTGAGCGTGTTAGCAAACAGCTTCCACATGCAGCAGACACACAGAGAGGCCCGATTAATATGGAGCCATGTGTTTGACGGCCTCATGAACCCGTGGGAGAAAAGCAGCATGGATAATTCATAGGAACTAGTTAAGGTTGATTTAACCAGCTCATCTCAACATCTCAACAATGTCCAGTTTATTCCAAACCATTAAAAACCTCTGTTTAATTAAAAAGAGTACAAAGACACCATATCAAATACACGTTTCAGTGGGGACAGAGGTGTTAGAAAGCGAGTGTTCACAGGCCACGGGTGCACTGCTCTTCCAAGATCGCCGACAGGCACCTGCTCACGTCAGTCAGAGTCATGTTAGATCTGTGATGTGCTCGATTTGACTGTGTTTTCTCAGCTCTTTCTGACGGCGGTCTCTGCAGTGGCCTCTGACCTCACTGCCACGCCCGCGGGCATCGTTTGGTGGTCAGCAAACAGCTTTTATGTTACCACCACCTTATGGTGATAGGCCCCATCGGGCTCCAGCAAAAATGAGGGAAAATATGTTTTAAGATAAGAAATAGCTTCATATATATTTGATTTTTGTCATTATTTAATGAATGCTTAAAGACCAACTCTAATTAGAGGAAGACGAGGCGGGCTGTGACTGTGAGGTTGCATTTATATATAAATTCTACATAGGAGAGCACTGTGTGTTAAGCTAAATCACAATCTTTGCCTAACTCAACCACCCTAACCAACAAGTGTAAGTAGAAATCTGTAAGGGGACACAATGAAGAGGTGTGGCACACACAGGGGGCAGAATAAAGGTCCAGGATCAAATCTTTAATCCAGAAAACAGGCAGTGATCACACACAGGGGCTCAGGCAGTCCATGAAACTGTCACACAGGTCAGATACGAGGAAATCCACACAGCAGGAAATGAAAGCATGAAGAATACACTGAACACCAGAAACTACAGAAGGCTTGGAGGGCCTGACAGCTGAGAGTACGAGACGATCTGGTACCGGTATCTCTGCGGCCAACGCATCCAAGCAAAACACCAAAGGAGTTGGTCCGTACGCAGGAGGCCTTAATGCCACAACTGCATGACGTGCTGTTTCATGCCAGTTTACTCTAAATAATCAGCTGAACCGCAACCCGTCAGTTTAATGACGTAAACATTATTGTGGGAAAACTGTGTCACATTTATTTTAGCTTTTCAGTTTCTTTCTAAAACCAAACTCCCTCTCCGGCGCTGCTGCGATGCTAAAAACATGCTAAGCAACACAAAACAGGATTACATTTCAGGCTTATTTCAGCACAGAGAAAATGCACGCATCACATTTATTAGATATCAGGCTTGGCTCCTCCAGGAAACGCTGAGCCTTCCACGCGCTTAGAGGAGTGAATTGTGGGTAGTTGAAATCCTCCCGGCAGCGATGTGCATGAGCAGTGACAGAAACCGCTCGGAGACTGAGAGGAGCTTTTTCAGTTTGATCAGATTCAGATATCAGTCAGGCTCAGGCTCCCCACAGAGGGGCCGAATATTTAAATCACATGGAAATGAACCCGAAAATCTGCTGCGAGCTCATTCTGCTGCAGTTTAATCACACGCTGAGCCCTTAGCCTCGGACTAAAAGTAAAAATCATGAAGAAAGATCATACATTCGGCCTCTTTCTGGCTGCCTTGTGCGACTGGGAGGAGGCAGCTGAAGATTCGAGGTGGGAGGACTTTAAGAAGCCACGAGGGGCTCTAATCTAGCAGAAAGAATCTGATTATCATTTCCATAAACATATCATAGACGGGCTTAGAGGCTGCCTACAGAGCACAGATCAGCAGCCAGACTGCTCTTCAGCCTGGCATGCTACAAGTGATTAAGAGCCAGAGCGCCAGAAATGAAGTGACTGAAGGCACACCGTGAAAAGCACGTGGAATCTGCAGCAGCTCGATGTACATCCAGTGCAGTAAATATAACACGCTGCCATTCAGTCCCACTTTCAGCACAGTTCCATATATATCTGAGAAGCATCATTTGTTTTTCTAATATTTTATCTTCTGATATTTAATCTAAAGATTCTGCAGCCTGACATGTGACTTTTTAGAAGAGGCTGAAGGTGTTTTCCTGCAGTCTGATCTTGTCATGGAGCTGCTGTCTTACCCCCACTGAAGGAAACGTGATGAAGGAGCCTGTTTTTATTGGCTTACAGTTACATGATGGCGCAGCACCTAGACATCAGCTTTAATGCAGAGCAGCGTAAAGGTAACCTGAAGCAGCTGAGGAGGAGCAGGAGGAGTTTTTGTGTCCTTGAATAGGATGGTGAGCATTTCAAAATACATTAATCGGTAAAACAAAAAGGAAGATGACCCAGAATTGTTCCCTGAGGAACTCCAAACCTCGTTTTAGCNCTGGTCTATAGAGAGGAAAAAAGACAAGTTTCATAAAAGCTGATACAAAAAGATAGTTTCCTCATCCCCAACACTGAGAAATTTCTGGTTCTTGTCTAGTGGGACAAGGTCAAAGTCCCCAGTGAAATTTACCACAACATTTGGGGTGAGTGATGTCCCACACAGCTGATGGAGGAATTTAAAAAGCCACAAAGAGAATTTATCAGTTTGATTTTTAGGACATTCACCTTAACATTAGCTGGCATAATGCTAGCTTATAACCAGCTGTTGTTGATTAGCCAGCTCCTGTCAGCTGTCTGTAATCGGGAAGGTCGTGGGACCGATCTGCTGAAAATCAGGAACTGCCACAATATTGGGAATAAATAAGCGTGAGATGATGATAATAAGGTGATCTGTAGGTACTGATTCATTTTGTTCTCATGAATCTCATCAGAATAGGATTATTGTCAGCTTTATTTTCTCAGGAATGTTGTGTTGAATTGCATTTTAGCAGTGAAACAATAACGGACCTCTCAGGTGATCTGTAGTGGACACTGATCAATTGATCATCAGTTATTTTTTTACTCAACTTTCATTAGTTTTCTAGTCAAATGTGGCTTTTATGTTCATTGAAAGTTATTGTTTTAAGGAATAAAGAAGTTCTAAGTAATTTTTTAAGTCACATAAATCATCATTTGATCCAGAAATAACTGTTTCATGTATGCAAATGAACCGAAATCTATCAAACTGCTTCTGTACTGCAATATGAGCCAAACCGTGGGCTTTGGTACCTCAATCTGCCGAAATGTCACAGTAGGGTATCGCTGTGGTCCAGGAAGTCTGAGAGCAGCCATCTCTCTATGACAACATAACACTGCGCTCATGGTTTAGTCCCTCTGGGTCTTTTTCAGCACACCATCCATCTACCTCTGCTATAGTCCAGGACTGCTGGCCTCGATCAATTCAATTCAATTTTATTTATATAGCGCCAAATCACAACAAACAGTCACCTCAAGGCGCTTTGTATTGTGGGTAAAGACCCTACAATAAGTGAGAAAGTTGCTGCAGGATATTCTGCTTCGGTCAGCTGCTCCTGGGACTAAACTGTGGCATCACTCAACCCTCTGTTACAAAGTTTTAATAGAAACTTGTAAAACGAAAGTAGCCTTGGAGTAAAATGGAGCATACAAAGTGATAAAGTACACAGTCAGGGCGCAACAGGCTGCGACTCAGCACCGTCGCTCCCTGAAGCTCGAGCTGCTGGAGACGCCTCGTACGTCCCTGCACTCGAACGCAGCTCTGGCCTCAGAAACTGACTGACTGATATCTACCACAGAGCTTTCTGCAGGTAAAATATCAGTAGAAATGGATCCAGGTAGAGTGAATGTACATCTTTGTGTTCACTGTCCTGAAAAGGTTGCACGCAGTGGGATGTGTATGTCTTCGTGTGGCTGCAGGTGTGGCTGCAGGCTTCAAAGGGTTAAAGCAGCTGAGGTGCGACGCTGGGATGGACAGAGGCTCGCCGGTCACTTTCAGGGAACGTGTGAATCACCTGCTCAGCTGTTTGTGCACCTCCTCCCTGT
>JASGAU010344859.1:0-29634 GCA_030220045.1 Australoheros facetus | reverse complement strand
GTAGTTGGTGCTCTGCTCTAATTCAATCAGTGTGTTTTGTAGCCTCAGAGTGGGAGATTGCGTGTTCATTAAAAAAAATCCTGATTAGTCCAGAAGACTGATTACTCTTTGTGTGTGTGTGTGTGTGTGTGTGTGTGTGTGTGTGTGTGTGTGTGTGTGTGTGTGTGTGTGTGTGTGTGTGTGTGTGTGTGTGTGGCTGCCCATTAGTCTTCCACTTGAAGCCTCCCCCCTGCCCTCTCATTTGTCTAATGGATGAAGACTTAAGCCCCCTTAAAACACAACGTGCACGCTCGCTGATCGTGCACGACGATCCATTAATTAGCTTAAGTGTACCCTTAGGCTTCCTCTTCCTCCTCCTCCTCCTCCTCTGCTCTCTTTCCTCCTTCACCCTCTTTGTTTTCCATCTTCCTGGAAAACAACAGCCCGACCATCCGTCGCGCCCTCCTGATGATGTTTTCTCCTCCGGTTAAAAAGTCTCATTAAAAGTCGGCTGATTTATTTCTTTATGAGGGTTTCATGCAGACTCTCAGATGAAGTTCATGCTTCAGCGTCACTCCTCTTCCTCCCCTCAGTCTGTCCTCCCTGAGAGGTTTCCAGGCAGGTTTCCAACTTTTCCTAGTTCCTAATATTTATCCCTTAAAGGGGCAAGTGAGTGGGGTTTTATCTGAGTCAGGAGTCTCGATCCTTTCTTCCTCTTCTTCTTCCTCCTCTTTGTTTTTGTGTGTGCTCAGCGGGCAGCTCATGATTGGCAGCTGCTTCATTTGAAGGAATATTCAGTAGCGGGAGCTGTGAGGGATTTTGCCTCCAGAGGAATTTTCCTTTATCTGCTCTGCTGGAGTTCCGCTGGAATGTGGAGAGTTGCAGTGACGGTGCTCAACATGAGGCCCATGGACAGGTGGGGCTGTTCGTTCCTTGGGCCAGTCTCAAAAGTTTCGTTCAGATTCAGTGAAGCTTCATTTCAGCGTGAGGTGATAATCAGCTGACGGGCTGTGAAATATATGTTTAAAAAAACAAACACGAATGCCTTTAAACTTCAAGTGTTTCCATAGTAAACAACATGTAAGTAAACTTAAAGTATTCAGTAGATTTTCTTCCTGGCCTTTCCACTTTCCCAGTTTAAGTATTCGGCTCCTGACATGGAGGACGTGTTACGGAGAGAAGCAGCCGGCATGTTTATTTCACAGATTTAATCCACATTTATCTGAGCAGATCTGCTATCAGAGATTATCAATAGTATAGGATTAAGATTATAATTACAAAGAATTTGATCAGAGTTAGTACACAATAAATCTTCTAATATGTGATGCAGCAGGAGAAAAGGTGGTGGGTTCAGGAGACACCCTCTCTGTTTTTAAGATTAGGATTAAAACACTGATTAGATTAAATTGCTTTTTTGTTTCTGAGACCAAACTAAAGATGCCTTTTTCCTCGTTGATTTTCATGTGTTTCACCGTTAAAGTGATGATGAGAAGCTGAAAAGTCTGAACTCTGATCGGTCCTCTGTAAAGACCTGCAGACAAACCTGATGCTTGTGTTTGCTGCTGAACCAAGTGTAACATCAGCCTGGTTTTTCCCATCAGGCAGAAAGCAGTGAAGTGAAGTGGCGTTCAAACGACGGCAGAGCAGCCACTGCCGCCTCTCTGCGCTGCTTCCTCTCCACTTTCTCAGTCCGCTGTAAATGTCAAGATGATTTTCCATCTGCAGTGACGTTCTGCCGCCTGACTGTGCCACCAAAAAAACCAAAACAGGCTGGACTTTGAGGTCCTTCTGGGGCAGCTGGAGGATTTTCTGCTCCTATTAAATGACTTTAAATGGAAAAACAATGAAAGAACACAAACTGCCTTTTCTGGGCCACTGCAGCTCCTCTCACTGAGTGTGTGTGTATGTGTGTGTGCGTGTTGTTGTTGCAGTGAGATAAGCTGACATTCAGGAATGCTGTCACCCGTTTTTCTTCACAGACTCGATAAACTTTGTTCCCTCCACTTTCCCCGATGAGTGCTGCACTTTCACACACACTAATGTCTCGGAGCACCACAAACACGCATGGCGACAATTCTCACTGGTCATTTTGGTTGAATTTTACTCATCAGATTTCCCATCAGCAGCACAGTGGCTAGCATTGTTGCCTTACAGTTAGAATACCATCTGGAAGGCTGGGTTCGATTCCACCTTGGCCCGGGCCTCTCTGTGTGGAGTTTGCATGTTCTGCCCGTGTCTGCGTGGGTTTCCTCACAGTCCAAAGACATGCAATTACTGGGGTTAATTGGAAACTCTAAATTGCCCATAGGTGTGAATGAGAGTGTGAATGTGGGTGTTGTTGGCCGTGTAACAGGCTGGCGACCTGTCCAGGGTGTACCCTGCCTCTCGCCCTGTGTCAGCTGGGATAGGCTCCAGCCCCATTATCTGAACAAGATAAGCGGAAGTGAATGGATGGATGGATTTCCCATCATTATCTCACATGATGGTTGGGTTTGTGTGTGTGCTGTAAGCAGGATTACTTAAAACTCTCTGGATGATTTTCTCAGCTCAGGAACTTTTGGAGTAGATCTGGATCCCGCTGTGAGAGAAGGAAAATCACACATTTTGCATCATATCAGTCATAGTGGCAGCAGTCAGATAAATACAAGCATAAGAGAGAAGATATGACAGTGACAGAATATTTGCAGAGGAGAGACTGCATTATTTTAAAACTACAAATATTTTTAGTTTGCATTCTGGATCTTAGAAAGTCCACTTCCTGTTGGGGACAGGTAAACTGGATGTCTTTGGGGTTTTGGAGGCAGGTGAGCGCTGACTCGGTTCTTCTTCTTCACGTGTTTGTTTCCCTCCTGTGATCAGCAGACCTTTCATGAGGAGGAGAAATGCTGCTTTTATTTTGTAACTCCGATCCCGTTTCCCAGACTTCTCCTCCTCTTCCTCCTCCCGATCTTCCTCCTCACCATCATTTGTGAGCTCAGCTTTATTTTTAGTTTGTTTCTAATTAGCAGCCTCTCTCTGTGACTCCATCAGCGTTAATTGTCTGTCTGATGTGTCTGTTTATCTGAAATGAGGCAGCAAAAAAAAACACACGACAGGCTTCACACAGACGCACACGCACACACACACACACACACGCACACAGAGCTGATGTTTACATTCCAGATTGCAGTTAATAGCGGATTCATACTGCCATGACTGCAAAGCTGTGACAGATGTGCGTGTATGTGTGAGCAGCCGTACTCCTTGTTGTCCACATGTATCACTGAATTTCACAGCAGAGGTGTCAAACATGTGGTCCGGGGGCCAGGATCCAGCCCTCTGGGCTTTATAAAGACTTGTTTTGAGTGCGAGCTGCCTGGAACAGACATTTCTAAGGGATCTGCATATGGGGAAGACTTGCCAGCTGACCTCCTCTTATGTGAGGTTTAGTGGGATCAGCCATTGGTACCAGCTGAGCTCTAAGTTGTCTCGGGCTCGACACACGGGGAGCGACGGCGCTCCCTGTCCATTAATTTCCTATGGAACTTGTGCGATGAGGCGACAGTCGCTTGCCCTCCTCCAGCCAAGCGACCTGCGAAATTCGTGCATGTGAAATTTTGAGCTCGTACACGTAGACGTGCACACGCGGGCAGGCAACACGACAGAATAAAGTTGAAAAATGTTCAACTTTTGTTGCTGTCGCGTTGCCTTAAAACCAATCAGCGAGGGTTTCACTGACTGACCAATGAGCGGAGAGTATGCTACACGCTGCAGTCTGCGACCACTTTCAACGTGGAGGAAAGCATCATTTTAGATTTGCAACACTGCCGTCGCTTTTGCTTCCCGTGTGTTCGGTTTCACCCCAGTGGGGATGCGGGCCATTTGTTGCTGTCGTTTGTCCGTTTGTTTCTCCGTTTCCCCTCATTAGTTCCTTTTATCAGTCCCTGTATTTCCACGTTGCAAAGCAGTATTGGAAAACTCGGCTTTTGGAGCTTTTGAACACCTGAGTCACATGCACACTTTTTTTTTTTTTGGTGCACGTCCTCAGTTCATCACGTTGTTTTAGCTCCTCCCCCTGTAATAGCTTTTTACTGATTGGCTGCCCATATCTTCTCTCTATGACATCATACACAGCCAAGTGAAACAGGTCAGAGCAGTGTGAGCTTTGGGCTCACAGGGATTGCTGTGCAGGTTAATATGAACTTCCACCGATGGAGGAGGAGGAGAGGTGTTCTGTTTGGTGGCTGCTGTGAGTGAAACTTTCATTCCTGCATGTCTCTGCTGACGTCTCCCTCTTTTTTACAACTTCATTACAACTGCATTTCTGATTTGACTACAGTTCAAATCAGAAATGCAAAGTGGATTTAGTAGTTTGGAGGGAAATCAGGTGAACATCTGTTCAGAGGAAATGAGAGCATGAAATCCTCCTCCGCAGCTGATGAGGAGGCAGACAGGGAGAGAGAAAGCTGCAGGAGTCGCAGCTCATCCTGCTGCTGAGGTTTTATTGTTGGCAGTGATGGAGCAGAAAATGGGAAAATGGCTGTAAAAGCTGACTGAGACGGAGTGCCAGCGCCGGCTCGCCATCAGTGAAGCGACGCCGGCCGTCAGCTCGTACTGACACAGAGATACTTTAGATGAAGAGTGCTGTTCAAATATAAAGAGTTGGACAGAAACCAACCAGCCAACAAATCCCTGAGACTGACCACAGCAAAGACCCGACTCTGTTTATTGACTCAAACACTCGCCCGTCAGTGATTTTGTGTTTTTTTTTTTTTTTTTTACAAGCTGCTGGGTTTAAACAGGCGCTCGAGAAAGAACAGAGCAGAAGGAAATCCAAGATTCAGATTATGAAGGTAATGTTGAGCTGTATTTAATGTCCATCCACCCATTTTCTTCCACTTATCCCATTCAGGGTCGCAGGGGCAGCTGTCACAGGGCGAGAGACGGGGTACACCTGGACAGGTCGCCACCCTGTCGCAGGGCTAACACAGAGAGACAGACAACTATTCATACCAGTTAACCACTGACTGCACGTCTTTGTTTCTTTTCATACAACATTAGCTGTGAGGTAAGCCTGCCTCTGCATGAATTTGCACAGAGGGGTGACACCTGTGGAAAAATGTATGTAGCTTAGCTCTCGACTAATGCCACCAATGCAGGATTTTAATTTGGATCAAGCAGTGTCGAACATTCAGAAGGCAAAATCTACTTCAGGCTTTCCTACCTGATGTCTTCTGCTTTTCCCATACCCAGTTCTGTGTCCCAGCCTTTCCATGTTTACTTGGTCTTGCTCTTGCAATGAATAATAAATAAATGGGATTGCTTTTCTTTCTGTTGAGCAGTGTCTGAGACACCTGTCTGGTCTAGCCGTGATCCAGGTGTGTTCCTACAAAGTGTCTGATTTGAAGATATCTAGAAAATTCACTTTGCTTCTCCTGGAGCTGCCAAAGGGATGAAAATGTCCCATTAATGTACAGATCTCCAGTACTTTTTAGTCCTTAGTTCTTCCCATCTGTCAAAGCCTCCATCTTTGCCGTGGTTTGCCGATATTGGGAGTGTAAAGGATAGTTTAAGCTGTTTTGTTATTTGTCTCCAGATCTGAGTAGTAATGTGAATAACTGGGTTATAGCTGTAACTTTTTTTTTAAGGTGGACGGGAGACATTACAATAACAACAGTAAATTTTCCCCACGCCGTTTTGAGCGCGGCCCACTCTTANCCCCCCCAGTTTACTCTGTATCCCCAGAATGAGCTCAGTAAATGAGTAAAATCGGTAATGAGGTTTGTGACTTTGTAATAAAGGTCAAAATATCATCTGCGTACAGATGATATCTTTGACGGCATGATATCGTAGATGTCTGTGTGAATATTAAAGAGGCGTCTAACATTATGAAACAAGTGCCAGTTTTGAATAAATCTGGTCTGCGTATCAGGGCGAGGCCGTGAAGCCAGAGTCTTAGCCAAGATTTTCAGATCAGGATTTGATAGTGACGCTGGTCTGTATGTCCCCACCGGCTCCACGTCTTTCCCCTTCTTCGGTGTAAGCAGTGCGGCAGCCTCGTTCAGTGTCGGTGGTAACTCGCCCATCTCCAGGGACTTATTGTACATCCTAAGTCGAAATGGAGTTATTATATTGCCAAGCTAATTATAAAACTCATTACATATCCCATCTGGTCCCGGGCTTTTGCCATTTTTTTAAGGGAATTGATCATTTTTCTTATATCTCCCTCTGTGATTTCCATTCCAAAGGAACTTTGGTCTCTCTCTGATGATGTTGGTAATTGACATGCACTCAAAAACTGTTTCATAGGGTGCAGTGTGTGTGCTTGAGAGCTGTACAAAACTTCATAGAAATGGCAAAATTTGTTATTATTGTTGTGAGAGGTAGCAGGAGTGCCAGTGTCTGACTTTATCTTATGAATGGCTCCATCACGCTCCCTTTTCCGCAGCTGCCTTGCCAACAATTTGTGAGACTTTCCCCCGAATTCAAAAAATGTCTGTTTTGTAAAGGTAAAGGCTTTAGAAATGTTTCAGAGTACCGCGTGGAGCTGATATTTGAGGGCTGACAGTTGATTGTGCTTCTCTGCAGAAGGTTCAGCATGTCGGTGCCTCTAAATCTACCTGCTTTTGATTGCTGTGTGTCTTTAGTGAACGTTGGTGTGAGGTAATGCGTCCTCTTATATGTGCTTTGAAAGAGAACTGCCGTCTTTATCGTTAGTCTCCAAAAACAATCTTATCCGAGCCTCCAGGATCTCCTCTCTCACCTCAGGCAGCTGTAGTGTGACAGAAACCGGACATTATTTTATGATGTTTGACATTATTGACTCCAGACAAAAGTTTGCTGTCCAGCAAAAAGAAATCGATCTGAGAAAACACGTCTGAGCCCGAGAGAGAAACGAATGTTCTCCACCTGCTCCGTTCACGATTCGCCGCACGTCCACTAAAACGGTATTTTTGATAAATGATTTCAGGAAATTGAAAGCACTGGATCGAGCTAATCTCTGATCTGATGATCTGTCCAAATGGGAATCTAAGACCAAATTGAAGTCACCGCCTATAGTTTGCACTGGAAATCAGGCTACTGGGATCATCCCATACGCAGTACCAGTCAAAGGTTTGGACACACTCGCCAATTCATATGAATTTCTATTGCAGACTTGTGAATAAAGAGAATATTTTTGCTAATTATTAGAGCCGCTGCCCTCGCCTTTGCTGAAAACTTGAAATGATATACTTGATTAATCCATCTGGCTCTAATTTTATTATGTGCTTAATTTTTCAAACGTGTCAAAAAAAAAGTCACATCTGCTTGCATCTGCCTCAGGTGAGATAATACCTTTCCACATCTTACTGGCTCATTAATTCCATTTCCGTTCCATTTAGATTCCCACTGTGCCTGTGCCTCCCTCTCCGGTGTCCATATGTGCAGTCATGATGACAGTTCATACACAAACTCCTGATGCGACATCATCGTTTTGTATGTGTTGTGATCTAAGCAGCACTTTAACCCAACACATAGCACAAATAAACCCCATAAGAAAAAGCCCACCTCCCACTGAGCCGTGCTTTATTAAAACCCTGTTCTTAACCCTGTGCAGCTCTGTACACAGTCCAAAGCCTGAATGAACTGTGGTTATACTCAACACTGAAGGGCAGGGCCCAAATTCCATTAACAAAAATATTAATAACAGCTTTAAATGTAAACAAAAGCTTGTGGCTTCTGGCCGCCTGTTTAAGTCCTCAGTCTCAGTTGGTCTTTGAAAATGAAATGTTCACAACATCTGGACCTGTGCTATTGGGGGATCTCACCCTCACTGTGATTATACGAAATGACGGCCGTTGTGTTGGCGATTCTGGATTCGTGAAGAGCCTCTCCGACCCATTGTGTGTCAAACTTGACCCCGGCTCCCTGTTAAATCTAGAATAGAATTTAAAATCCTTCTTCTCACGTACAAGGCCTGAAATAATCAGGCCCCAGCTTATCTCAAAGACCTCATAGTCCCATATCACCCCAACAGAGCTCTTCGCTCTCAGACTGCTGGCTTACTTGTGGTTCCTAGGATGTTTCTTCTTCATTCACCTCTTTTCACTATGTTTATAGCCCACTCTGCATTTAATCATCAGTTATTATTAATGTCTGGCTCTCTTCCACAGCATCTCTCCCCTCAGCCCCAACCGGTCAGAGCAGATGTTCTGCTGGAGGTTTCTTCCTGTTAAAATGGAGTTTTTCCTTCCCACTGTCGCCAAGTGCTGCTCATAGGGGGTCATTCTGACTGTTGGCTTTTCTCTGTATCATTGTAGGGTCTTTACCTTACACTAAAAAGCACCTTGAGGTGACTGTTTGTTGTGATTTGATGCTATAGAAATAAAAGAGTTGAATTGGATGGACGGGCGTGTGGGTGGATGGTTGGGTGGCTGCTTTTCAACACGTTGGTGATGTTTAAGTGTAAATTTCATCTTCTCATTTGTTGCATAGTGAGCTTCGATGTGCAGTTACAGCCATCTCCTTCCTGCTCTCTGATGTGAGCATCATAAGCCTGTGGCGTGCTTTGCTTTGTCCTGATGAGGCTCTGGGGTGAGAGGTCACCAGCTCTGGTGTTCCCTGTAGTGGAATTTCTTTCAACGTTTTTCTTTCTCTTCTCACAGGCGAGGATGTTTCGCTCGATTCTGATCGATTAAAGTGTCTCGTAAAAGACTTTTTGTACGCATACATCACCTGTTAGAAAGTTCAAGAAGGACGTCTACCTTTCATTTTCGTATTTTTCAGCCCAGACGAGACCCTGAGAGCAGGCGGTCAGCAGCTTTGGAATAATGGCGTGAATCAGAGCAGATACCTGATACCTCAGGTTTGTTTGACACAGTCTTATATTGATTTAACAGTTTATTATTAGGTTTTTGTTTTTATTAGATAATAAAAGGTGACATCAAATGTAATGTCACAACATAAAGCCAGCCTATAAAAATGTGTTTAAAGAAGTGATTTAAGGGAACCAACTGATTGTGTGAGCCTGATCTCCTCGGGCAGGCCGAGGGCAAAGTCTCAGCGCCTTTAGATTTAAGTTATGACTTCAAAAAGCCAGAAGGGCCTTCACCTGAAGATCTGAGGCTGCACTCTGACTCATACGGGGCCAACGCTCCATAGCTTGGAGCCAGACCCAGACGTGCTTTAAAAGCAGAGATAAAGTAAAATTTTAAAATTAAAAAACGTGTAGGAAGCCAGTGGAGAGAAGCTGGAACTGGAGTCTATTAAAACAGGAAGAAAGCGAGTTGCTGCCTTCTGATAGTTGGAGGTGAGAATGACTTTCATGTAAACCAGAGAAGAGGAAGTCGCAGGAATGTGTGAAGCACAAATCTGTAATCTGTGCTTTTGCAATCACACTGCTAATAAATGGAGCAACAGTATGTCTGAGGACTGATGAGCTAAGAACACTTCATTTGGTTTTCCTTTCCTTCCTTATCTGGCCTGACTTCCTTTCTCTTTTCCATTTCTTCCCTTCTTTCCCTCCCGTCCATCATTAGTTTCTCTTTCAGGCGTCAGATCATTAGCATAATGGCCTCTCAGTCAAATCATCATTACAGACAGAGCTGCAGTAATGGCTGTTAGGCTTATTGAGCCTGTTGTTTTCCTGCCACTTAGCATCTCTGAGCAACAGAGCTGCAGTTCAGAGCAGGTCCATCTACTGGATCTCGCGGGGGGCGGTTTAAACCGGGCCTGATTGCTGTGTCAAAACAAGCAGCGCTTCAGTGAGCTGCAGCTAAACCGGCTGTCTGAGCCGCCCAGCACAGGTGTGTGAGAGGAGCTCATCATTGTGCCGCACTGCGAGGAGGCGTGTCTGATGGCCATGGCTCGATTAACTTCCTAACGGGCCCCGGGGCCAAATTTAGTCTCGGGACCACCGTTGAAGCTCCTTTCGCAGAAACCGACCAGTCCTCTGGAGCTGGCGTCCAACAGTGCTGAGAACCGACCAAAGGTTCAGTAACACCTTACAGTTAGAGCTTAGTGAACAGTGAAATCATTAATAACCCTGACCTCTGACCCCCTAAATGTGAAGCTTATTCTCAGACCCCAGATCTGTTCCTGAGCCCGATCGAGTCGCCTAAACTAAACCAGCAGTGAGCAAAAGTCAAAGTGAACCGAGAGTGAAAAAGGACACACACCTGATAGGTTATTTAAATATAAGCCTCAGTTATGTCTTCATCTGTAGATGCAATGCACAGCCCATCTGAACCAGTTCCAGAGATCGAGTTTCACAGTGAAACCAGCTGCTTTGTTTCATTGTTTCATAGAAGTAAATATTAAACAAAATGCAGTTGCAGATGTTAACGTTGGGCTTTATGGGCTAACGATGCCCATATTTCATATTTTATGCACTGAGCAGTTTCTGTGTTATTAAAGGGGAACCCATTCGGGTTTTTCCGGTGCGTCAGCTGTAACACACGTGACTGTTACACCGACTAAAGCACCGCAATGAGCAGCCTGTTGTTTTCATATCAGTGCCATGAAATGAGAGCCGTCTGCTGTTCAGGGTCAGACTGATGAATGCAGAAAGTGTGAAAGATATTCTTTATGTTTTTAAAAAGGGCATTGTGGCACTCCACGGGTATGATGTAGAACGAAGGTGCAGTCAGATATTACATCGATTGATTATTACAGTAAAATGGCCCAACATTTGTTTCGTATGCCTGTGTCTTAATTAACATGTTTAATTATTAGCCAGTTTAACTGTGTAGTAAGAAGAGCATAAATCATGAATGGAGCATAAATCCTGGGAGCTCAGCTTCATATGTGCAGCTGTGACCCTCAGACCCCCGAACACACACGCGTTCTCGCCGTCAGAGTCAGTGATGGCCGGTGTATCGGTGTGTTTCAGCATTGTAAGTGTCAGAAAGACACTGAGCCTTGTCAGGCTGCATACATTTTAAACGTCAGTGTGTGTGGTTTCAGACGGCAGCACACACACACTCT
This sequence comes from Australoheros facetus, assembly GCA_030220045.1. NCBI lineage: Eukaryota > Metazoa > Chordata > Actinopteri > Cichliformes > Cichlidae > Australoheros > Australoheros facetus. The sequence continues at coordinate 18,711 of JASGAU010344859.1, read as the reverse complement.
GCCTCTTTGGAAAAACTTCCAATCTCAGAGCATTTCCAGGTTTTAGCTGTCAGTCAGGCCTGATACCTAAATGTATTCTGACAGTTTGAGGCTGTAACTCTGTGCATTCACACCTCTGTTGACCTGTTTCTTTATGAAGAGAAGTGGGAGTTTGAGGGCAGCAGTGCTGCTGTTCAGGAGTCTAAGCTGTTTTCTGATGCTTTGTCCCACGAGTTTTGCCATTTATTGACTAAAGTGTTCCACACTGATCATCTCTGCCCTGATTTAAAAACAAAACAAAACAACTAACATCTCTAACACTAGCAGGCTCAGGAGGCTGCAGAAATAAGGATGAACAAATGAAAAACAGCTTTTCTCTCTCTCTCTCTCTCTCTCTCTTTTTTCTTTTTTTTTTTTACACTAATGGAGCAAAAAAGTAAAGCTTGCTTTGACCGAGGTGCTAAAAATGAGGTGGAGCTGCTTTCCCATTCGTACTTTAACCTTGAAGTATGCCGTCCTTTTTTAAAAACCCTTTAACCCTGAATGTGTCGTTGGCGACTCAACGTATTTCAAATGTCCCGCCATTCACAGACTTCCAGCAAGAATTACCGTACTAACCCTATGTTGGGTGTGTAGCGCAATTTCTCAGCTTTCAGAAACCGTTATTTTCTGATAGGACAAACGGTTGCGTAATTACGGTAATGCTAAATGTGTTTGATCAGACATCTCAGCGGTGATACGCTTGGCGTTAACCAGCTTTACTTTGAAACAAATTTCCCTGGTTTGAATTCATCATCAAAAACAGTCCATCTCAAAAGTCCAAGTTCCATTCCAGGTTTTAATTGCTTTAAAACGGAGTACCATTTATCCAGAGTAAATGATGCTGTTGGATTTGGATCTTTGTTTTTATTCTTATAACTTCTCATCTCTTTCCAGTTCTTGTTTGGATCCAATCTGTTTTTTTCTTATTTGCTGTTGCATATATTTTCTAGTCAACAATAGCTGTTTGTAGCTTATGGTGTTCCTCAGGGAAGCGTCCTGGGGCCATTATCATTTTAGAAAAATATGTCAGCTGACCCCTCCCTGGATTTATGCAGGCTGTGCAATAAAAATGACTTCACAAAATGAAATAGAATTAAAGTAGTAGCAGTATTTTTTGAGGACTATTGGACTGCTGAACACAGTTCAGTTAAATTTACTAAATATTGCAAATTCATCATTACATTCAGCAGAGACGCTGGCAGGTTTCCAAAGAACAGTTGGCTGGAATAAAAACCCAGTGGAGGATAAAACAAACCAACCAGCACACTATTATCAAGTAAAATTACATATCAAATATTCACTGGGCTGTTTGGAAAATATTTAAAAAGCGTGTAATAGAATGAATGTGTGCAGCTGCAGCTCTCAAAGCGATTAAAGCAACTCGAAGCTTTTTCTAAAAAAAAATCCCCTTTTTGGAGTAAATGAAAAAGTTCCCCGTCTTTGTCCCCGCTCCTCCAGAATGTAAAGTCTGACAGCGGTGAGGCTGCCAGCACTGCTTAACTTCACTTCACTGAGTTTTAACAGCTAATCTGCCAGATGGTGAGCTGTACCGGAGCCGAGATGGAGAAATTCCCAGGTTAACTTGTCTGAACATGACCCAAATCAGCGCGCCAGCAGACAGCTCACACAGGTGGGAGGCTTTGCTGCGTCCTCCACTCAGATGCTTCAGGGACGAGGAAAAAAACGAAAATCAAAACTCTTTGTTTTCTGTTTTAACTGTGAGAAGTGATGGACTGTTCCACCAAACCGACTCGTGTGCACTGATTTAAAGTCTCAGGTATCTGTTTTTCTGTTAAAAGTCTTCGCCAGGCTCTACATGTGATTTTTTTTTTTTTCTTCTTCTTCATAACTGAATGATTGATCATGAAAAACACATCAGCACACTTTATCTTCTCCCTCCACTGAATGGATTCCACTTTTCACCCAGAGAGAAATACAAAACGATATCGATCTGCAGAGAGCAAAGTCTGATTTACAGTTAGAGCGTTTGAATTTGATCAGAAACCTGCAGCGTTCAGTCTCAGCTCAGGGCTGATGTTTTATTCTGCAGGTTTTTGGCAGAAAAAAAAAGTCTGCAAAGGTCAAAGTCTTCGAAATGTAATGGATTTTTTTCACTTCGGTTGAGTTTTAAGAGTCCAGAAGGAGCAAAGAGCTACAAGGTCCTTAAATAGCACACACAGTTTGTTAGCAGGCCTCAGTGTTGTGTCTGTTAAATTCAGATATGTAGTTATTAGCCTAGCTCAGCACAAAGACTGAAAGCTGTTAGCTGAGATCTTTGTCCCCTCTGGTTTACCGAGAATTGATGTAGATCTGTTTGGACAGCTGCAGTGTTGCAGGTGCCGAATAATCATGACTCCAGAATTTTAGGGAAAATTTTGTGTGTTTTTGTCTAAACGTTGATGAGAAATGAGATTTCCCTGTTACCAAATCAGGGGCAAACATCAGCTCTGGCATTGTAATCCAGTGTTTATTCCACGGGCTGCTTGGCACAAGTGAACGCCCTCATTTCGAGGTGAATCACAGATTTCAGATTTAGTCACTGAATCAAGAACCTGCAGAGAGAACGAGGCTACGCTCTGAGTTCGCTGTTTGCTCCTGGTGAACGAGTACCCGCTGCAACTCCCAGCAGCAACTTATTGTAGCAACATTGTTTAAACTTGTTAGTTTTGGACTATAGACTGTATGCAAAAGATGGACATAGTGTGTTGTCACCCATCAGTTTCTGAACTGCAGTTTAAATCCTCAGCATTGGCTTTTTGGATTAATCCAGATGATGGTGTTAATGTTAGATACCTTAGGAGCGCATGGAGCACTGTTAGTCAATCAGCAGCCATATTATTGGTCAGATAATTGCATTAAAAAGGCTCCAAAAAGCTCCAACAGCACAAACACGGTCCAGAGGTCCAGTTCAGGGACTCCAGTTAGCTGAGGTGAAGCCTAGCAGGCAGCTAGCAGCTACAGCCACCTGTGTCACCATTCACCTGCCAGACAAAGAGGCCACGCCCCTAAAAATGCAAACTTTATTTAAATAGGTGAGTTAGAAACACATCCCTCCTCTGCACAGCTGTTATAAAGGGGTAAATTAGCTACAGAGACCAAACACGGGAGTCTGTGGGGACTGAGTCACTGTGGCGCCTCTGCTGGATGTTAGAGGAACTGCAGTTTATGACACTTAATAACAGCAGATGAAATGCTGGCTGTATGAATATAGTTTATTGGTTAATCTCTGCACAGTTGATTTGGCTGACACTCATAATGAGGAAGTGATCAGTGATGGACGAGGCTTGGTGAAGCTGACCCTCTCACGGCTCACTTTGAGACGTGGATGGAGGTGATCTCTTCTGGGACTCCTGGCGACACTCTAATCCCACTGAGGGAAGGCCGAGAGCGGATTAACCGCCGAGAGAGAGCCCCGCTGTGTCGTCAGATCTCTGTAATAATCTGATTCCCTGCAGGTTTAGACTGACTGTCGCCGTCTCATCTGTCTCATCCCTTCATCCTTTATCCGCCCTTCTTTCCTTCTATCCCCCCTTCTTTCCTACCTGTGTTCTGTCATCCTTCTCTTCCTCTGACCTTGTCTTCAACTCCACTTCTTACATTTAATCCATCTTTGTCACTTCTTCCTTCGGCCCCCCCCTCACAGAGCCAATCTTTCCGTTGCCACGGCAGCCACAGTATCCCAGCATGCTCAGCAGGGGGATCAGACTGTCGAGTGGCTGAGCGTCTGCTCGTGTCAGAGCTGAACGTGTTGAAGCAGAGGCTGAAGTGATGATGGAGGCAGGAAGAGAGCAGATAGAGGATCAGATGGAGAGGGGCAGGTCTGGACTGAGAGGACACGCTGCGTCCTGTTGTTGTTTTTGAGAAAGTGGCTTGGGGGGAGATTTGTGAGGAAACTCGATACTCAAACTGCACAAACACAAACTTAAAGCTTCAGATGTGGACGTCGAGTAAAGTCCCAGTAATCTCAGGAAACCGATGTCTGCATCTGAACATGGAGAGCTTCTGTTTGTGGTCCATTTGGCTCACAGAGCTCTGCATAACCTCCAGAAATTGTTATTAATGACATGCTGTTATATATAAAAACATTTTTATTGTAATTGTTTGCAGCATATACACATCAGTGTCAGCAGTGCTGATGCAGTCATCAAAGTGCACATTAGTGGTACCGCCATCATGTGATGAAATGATGGACAGTTTCTCTGATGCCATTTCTCACAGTATCGACCATGCTGCTCCTGTCAAATATGACCAATTTGCTTCTTTGCACAAGAACAAAGTTTTGAATATTAGAGGTGATATCTGAGCAGCATGGTGGTTTGCACTGTTGCCTCACAGCAGGAAGGTCCTGGGTTTGAATCCTTTGCATGTTCTCCCTGGGTCTGCGTGGGTTGTCTCCGGGTTCTCCTGCTTCCTCCCACAGTCCATAGACATGCAGTTAGTGGGGTTAGGTTACCTGGTGATTCTAAACCACCCATAGGTGTGAGTGCATCTCTGTGTTAGCCCTGCAACACACTGGCGACCCTGCCTCCCCCGTGACCCTGAATTAGATAAGCAGAAGAAAATGGGTGGATGGATATCTGATGTAATTTATTGCTGCCTCACAGTCTGATCAAGTTACTGCCACAGCTCAGCGTCCACATCCTCACCTGTAAACTCTAGAGACCTGGAAGAAGTTACTCATCAGTCAAAGTCTTGCACCTCTTTGCTCGACCCCGTCCCCACCAAACTGTTCAAATCTGTAAATCATTTAAAAAACAGCTCTGCAAGCTGCCATTTTCCTGTTTTCTCTTAAATGTGCTGCAATCACAGCGCTACTCAAAAAAAATCACTGCGATCCACTGTAATTAATAACTACAGACGTCCAGTCGCCTTTTTCAAGCTCCAGAGACTACTATGACCTGGATGACTGAGAATCTACACAGACAATAACTACAGACCTATTTCTAATTTCTCACTCCTCTCGTTGAGGGTTCAGAAGCAGTCACAGCACAGAAACAGCTCTTACTAAAGTCATCAGTGAGCTGAAGATAACGGAGACTCACAGTTTTAGTTCTTCTTGATCGGTCACACTTCGGGTCACACTGAATGAAAAATGAAATCACACCACCATTCAAAACGGAGGATTAGCCGTGCTATTTTTGGCTATCTAGTGAATCACTAGTCATTAGCCAATGATCAAGCAGCTTCACACTCGGACCCGCCCCTTATCATCACATGTGGGTGTAACCAAGATAGGGACGGCTGAAAGGTTCATCTCAAGGTTTCAAAATGGGAGAAACCAGCGGGTCACAGTAGCCCCGCCCATCTGTGGATGAGACGCAGACTGTCCTGCTGTCATGTGACTCTGCTGTATGATCTGTGAGTCATGTATGCTGTCCGGCAGCTGACGGAGCCGTGTGTATACTGCGTACCTGAGGATCAGCGCAGCGACAGCAAAGTCCACCTGGACGTGCTGAAGCTCGCTCTGTCACATGCACGCTGTGAGCAGCGTAACTGCGCTCGCTCTCGGTGTAAACCCTGCGTGACGCCACCATCAGAGGTGCTTTGACCCTCGTGGAGTCTGTGATGGCGTCTGAGTCGTGCTGGGAGCCAGTGTTTGGTGATGTTAGTGATTAATGGAAGGACATTCAGGAGCACATCGAATTCTTCACATAGAAATCTGTGTGCTGGCTTTTGGGGTCAGACAATATCTAAGTGATATTTAATACCCGACATGTTACCCAACATGGTAAAATGCCTTTCCGCCACATGAAAGTGCGCATGTCCAGCTGGACCCACATGAATCCTGACGCTGGTGTACGGGCAGGAGCCTGGCGGCGTGTCTGTGTGTCACTGTGTTTGTGCTCCTCATTCTTTTCCTTCTTTCATTTCTGCAGCCAAACAAAGCAGCTCTCCTCGCGGCGAGGATGCTGCAGGCTTGTTTTCTGGTGCACATCTGTGCAGCTGGGCACACGGAGAAGCAGTGTGGCCTCGGAGGGCTGGGGTGGATGTGTGGCTGTAACGGCTGGAGAAATGAATTCATTCAACAAAGGTCCTCATAGAGATACGAATACAAACGTGTGTGTAGTCACAGTTTGGCAGCTGATTATTCCTGCTTTGTGCCTGCCATTGTGTGGCCTTTATTGCGTGTATGTGCGCATGCTGTGTTTGCAGATACCAACAAACAGTACACACACACACACACTCAAATGAGTATTTAAGAGCTGGTGGTGTGTTTGGACGTTATTGGAAGGATCAATTAATGGAGCTCAGAGCTGATGTGTTCTGGGCTCTTTGCTCAGCTGCTCTGGACTGCAGTCAATTTAACTGGGAGTGTGTGTGTGTGTGTGTGTGTGTGTGTGAGGTATATAGTCAATTTGTGCAGATAAACAGTGCATCTCCAGAGTCCTTCCAGCTATAGAAGCAGGTACAGGCAGAGTTCAGTGTCTCCATGATGCTCAGTAACACCCTCTCTGCTCTGTAGCAGCACTTCAGAAAATCAAACTCGGTCTGAATTCTCCAAACAGCAGTGCAGCTCTGAAATGTGAATCCTCATGGTTATGGACAAATCTTCTTTTTTAACCTGTAAATGTGTGCTGGCACACGCTGTAGCTGTAAAAAGAAAAACAACATTTTTTTTCTAATGGGATGAAGATCAACACCACTGTTCTATATTTAGGAGTTAGATGGACACATGAGGTGTCAGGTGAAGTTGTTCTGATTCTGGCCTAACTAAGGACTGTTAGAGCCTCCTTTAGCCTGAAGTTCCCAAGAGAGGGAAAGAACAGCAGGTGGGGCATGAGCCAAATTAATCAATGTGTATTTATCAGCTAAAATGAGGCTTAGAGTTCCTCAATTCAATTCAGTTTTATTTATACAGCGCCAAATTACAACAGTCACCTCAAGGCACTTTATATTGTAAGGAAAAGACCCTACAATAATACAGAAAAAAAACCAACAATCAGAATGACCCCCTATGAGCAGCACTTGGTGACAGTGGGAAGGAAAAACTCCTTTTTAAGAGGAAGAAACCTCCAGCAGAACCAGGCTCAGGGAGGGGGGGTCATCTGCTGTGAGGGGGGAGAGAGACAGAGATTAATAATTAATGATTAAATGCAGAGTGGAGTATAAACAGAGTAAAAAGAGGTGAATGAAGAAGAAACAGTCAATGCATCATGGGAACCCCCCCACAGCAGCCTAGGCAGTTAATGGATGTGAATGAGTAACCCGTGTTTTATCAACTCGTCAATCATAATCATAATCTTCATTATTTATGACTCCAGTGGGACCATAATTTCCAAAATTATGTTTTATTGAAGAAAGAGTGACACCATAAACTCATCAGGAAAGCATATACTCACTTCCTTTGCAGCAAGAGGAGTCGCCCCCTGCTGGCCAAAGAGGTAGTGCCAATTATTTCTGCTGTGTCCATCATTTCTAAAGAGTCTGTGGCAGTTTTTGTATTTTTGGGGGAAAATGTGATCAGTGCATGTCGATATAGAGACACATCCCTACACATACAGACTTGTTCTCCCTTTGATTTGACTCATTCTGCATATTTAGCTGTAACGCTGCAGCTTGGTGCCGCTTGTTGAGATTAAACCGCTGAGCTGCTTCTTTAGATGAATTTGGTCTTTCATGTTTTCGTTGGATGGCAGAATTTCTCCAGAGGACAAACTGTGATCAAAAGTTTCATCTGTTCGTCTGCAGAAAGCTGCTGTGGTTTTATTAAAGACAATAGTTACAGAGAGTTTGAAATCTCAGTTTGATAAGGAGATTTCATTTCTTTGTGCGGTCGCTTGCATTTCTACAATGATTATGAGCCACATTTATTTTATTGGATGATTGGACTCCATGATGAGCCTTTTAGCCTTGCTATGAGTGATTATTTCAAGCATTTTGTGAACCTAACAAATTGGCCTTTAAAAAAAGAGAGTGAGAGAGAGGAAGACGGAGTGTAATGAGCGGCTGTGGCTCAGTTTGCATTTTGATGAAAAGAGTTGAATATCTGAGCGACACTCGGGGAGGCTTTTGAAAAACACAATGAATCTCCTCGAAATGAGCACAAAGTCATTTTCTGCAAACAGTTCAGTGAGTCACGCTGTGTGTGGTCAGTGCACGCACGCACACACAGACACACACACAAGCACACACACAGTGACATTCAGTGTTGTCATCAGCCGATCTGTCTTTGTTATCGCTGCTGTCGAGAGCCGGAGGATCAGCTTGTTAGTCTGAGAGATGTCGCCCAGCAGGAGGGCGCCTGTGTGTGTGTGTGTGTGTGTGTGTGTGTGTGTGTGTGTGTGTGTGTGTTGAGGTGTGGCAGCATAAATTTGTGAATGAGGTCACATTGTGAGGATTCGACTTGCGGAAACCAAACAATTCTCCATCATATTTTAATGTGACAGCGTGGTTCAACATCATCCGTCCATCCATCCAGTTCTGTTGATCCAAGGTTGGATTGTGGTGGCAGCAGGTCCAGCAGGACGCTTCGGAGGTCTTTCTCCCTGAGACCTCCTGAGGTGTTCCCAGGCCAGATGAGGTCCTGAGTCCTGGGTCTGCACTGAGACCTCCTCACATGACCGTCCATGAAGAATCCTGATCAGCACGGAGGAGCAACAGTTTTGAGATCCCTCTGGATATCCAAGCTCCTCGCCCTTTTTTTGGCTGCTTGTATTTGCCGACTTGCATGACCTCGTGACCCAAGGAGAGGGCTGGAACATGGATGGACTGATAAATCGGAAGCTTTCAGCTCAGATCTCTCTTCACCACAACAGTTTGGTGCAACACCCACATTACTGCAGTCCGCCGGTCCATGTCATGCTTCACCTTCCCGTCACTTCTGCCTTTCATCTCAGCCGTTTCTGTCGTGGCTGCAGACCACTCCGGTGTGTGCTGAAGGTCACACTGGCCCACAGAAACGCATCATCTGCAGAAAGCATGGGTGCCGTTCTGAGGTTGGTTCAAGTTTAGGGTTTATGAAACAAACCATTAGTTGCTGAGTGTCTTTGGGTCGTGTTGCAGCCCCAGGAAACTTTATTTGAAGACGTTTTGTCTGACAGCGTCGATGCTGATCCTTAATCGGGTTTGCACTGAACTCATTACTAAAGGTTAATAAGACTTCAGTCATATTTCATCTGATGTTAACCCATGATACACTCCATCTATTGCTGCTGAACACTGAGGAAACATGCCACTGAGGAAACAGCCAGGAGAAATACTCAGATGCTGCTCATTGAAACGTATCTTCAGACTGTATTTCATCCAACATGGAAATGACAGCAGACGACTTCACCTCAGTTATAGAGATGGGTTGTTTTCTTCATGAAATCAAGTTTTTTAAGTTTAAATCCTTCCTAGTCTGCAGCTGCACCGACTCTGACCGCGTAAAGGAAACTCACCGACTGCCAGGACATCGAAAACATAAAGAGCAGAGAAAGCAAATGGAAAAGTTCAAAGGAGCGTATGTTGGGGTTTTCTTCTTAATACGCGGCCGTTGTGTAAGCCTGCTAACTTGATGAGGGGCCGTCGATCAGCAGCAGGGGTTTGAGTGTCAGAGGTCATCCTGTCCTGTCAGTTCAGGTCAGGCTGCTTCTGTCAAACAAATGAAGAAGGTGTCAGCTGTGCTGTTTTTGATTTTTAGGATAATTTCTTTCATCCTCTCCAGTGTGTCTGCACCTTCTTTTAGGTGCTGAAAGTGCCGCCTGGCTGAGTGATTTAGGGGCTGATGGGGGGATTTTTTTATCCTCAGAAATAATTTGGATCATTTTCAAACCATTGGGAATGTTTGTCCTGCTAGTCCGGTAGCTTCCTGCCCGTCGACAGAGACGGATCTCTGGGCTGTGAAACCTCTGACAGGGCAGCCTTTTAGCTTTTCTGCGGCTTCCCATCGGTGCGCTTCGCATCCAGCCGGCCTGTCTGGGCGGCCGACGGTGGGAAAATTGGCCACTTCATGGCTGTGAAAATCACACGGTCCTGCTGTCAGGCCGTTATTTAAGATGATGGGATACGAGCGGGCTCAGTTCAGAGGGAGCAGCTGAGCTGATCCGCACGCTGCTGTGAATGTTTCACTTCAGGCTGGAAAACCACTACTTTTACCTTCAGATCACAGACTCTCATTTTACACCCTCCACAGTTATTTATGGAGTGGGATATTCAGACTTTTTCTCCTGCCTGTGGCCGCAGGTTCTCATCCTGTCAGTGTGTTTGTGTGAAAGCTAAATCCACTCAGAGCAAAGAGGAACGCAAAGACGGTGCCAGTAAGAAAGAAATGTATTCATAAAGTGCCGGCGTGAGGCATCCGTGGTAATCAGATATCAGCACAGAGATCTAAGCCTCTGTGAGAAACGGTGCTATAGAAGGCTGAGCCGGGGAGCTCGAAGGAAACTGGACTGCTCCTCTGATGAACATCGTGTCACTCCTGAAGGTGTGAGTAACTCAAACCTTTGGAGGTGTCAAAGGTCAGAAATGACAAAAGACATTGTTTTCATTGCATTTTTGATTCAAAACCTGCACAGATCTGAGAGTATGTGGATGGAAACTTGCAGAGAGCAGTGTTTGTCTCTAAGCTGGGGTAGATGTTAGGGACTCACAGTCAAAGTGACGATGTCCAGGAGTTTGTCCTGTGGCATCAGAGAGGTACGTACCTGAGAGAGGCACACCCCCTGGCCTCTCTCAGGTACTCACTCAGCTACTGAGGAGAACCATGTTCATGCTGTGCATTCCTGTTTCACCTCATTCCACAGGTCCTCTGTTGGGCTCAGATGCCGTTCTTCTGCCGTCCAGCAGAGGCAGCAGTGAGTCAGTCCCCATAGACTCCCGTGTTAAAACGTTCCAACAGAAATAAGCATGTTTTACAGCCTGATACACAAACTGCTTTGGTCTCTGTGGATAATTTCCCCTTCATAACAGCTCACCTGTTTCCATTATTAGGGGCGTGGCCTCTTTGACTGACAGGTGTCTGTAGCTGCTAGCTGTCTGCTAGGCTTCACCTCACATAACTGGACTCCCTGAACTGGACCTGTGGACTGTTTGTGCTGTTGGAGACTGTGTCACATACAGACGCATCGATGTGTTACTGTTAACGCTGCCCTCTGGAGGTGACGACGAGGTGGCTTAATCTGATTTATCGAAGCTGTGAGGGGTGGGATCGTTTCAGAAAAACAAACTGCATTTGAGGCTAAACTGGGATATTTATGTCTGTGTCCTCACCTTCCAGACCATCCTGAGCTTGAACTGCACAGCCAAACACACACGCACACACTCTGATAGGATCGTATTAAAATATGGTGAAAGGTTAAAGCAGCAGCAGATTTAAACTCTCGTTCCCAGAACTGCTCTGACTGTTTGCGTGTCTGCATACGGCCAATTCATAGACCTTATCCACACACACACACACACACACACACACACACACACACAGAGCTGTGTACTGCTGAGGATAATCTGTGTGTATGAATCCAGTGTAATCCCGTCATCCCTGATCTGTTTCCTCTGCTGCTCAGAGGTCAAACTGAACTTCTGAGGTCACATGAGCGCCCTCTGGAGGTGCAGGAGAGCTGTGGTTTAAAAATGAGGAACCCGGCAGTCAGATTGACCTGTAACCACGCCCATCAGTGATGTCAGCATTTCCAAGACACACCTGAGCATGCTGTGATATCACTCCAGCTATTTAATAATAATAATAATAATTGATTTGCGTTATTAATTGCTTTCAGTTCCCAAAAAAAAGATTTTCAGCGCATTTTTTTTAAAGTCATTTTAATTCTGCATCTACACCTCATAATCAATGTCGCTTCAGTTTATTATCACACATTATTTTTCTGCTTTTATGTTCCAGCTTTAAAAGTACGATGAAGCTCTTTTGTGTATCTTATGCGATGATAAACTGAAAAAAATACTCCAAATTCTTAGAGCTGAGATACCAGATCCTCCGAATTTTACAGCATTTTTGGCTAAAATGTGACTTTAATGAGTAAAAACTGGCGATGGCGTGCTGACAGTCACGCTCAGGTGCTCTGCAGTCTGTCAGCTGACCGCTGCTCGGTGGCGATGGAGGAATGAGCAACAGATGGCGACGGCGCTCGGCTGCTGCTGGAAACGGATCAGATCAGAGGGTTTAACAGAGATTTAAAACCCGCTGCAGGCCGAGCTGTTCAGTTAGTCACTGTTATTATTTACCCCCCCAGAGCCACACTTTATAAAAGCAGTGATGGCGTTTTTCACGTTCACACAGTGCCCTTCGTTCACGCCGGGGGGGGGAACCCCTGCATTCACAGAGCTTCATGCTACACCCGCCGGCATTTAACAAAAACTTGTGATGAAGATGCCTGAAATCAGCGAGTTTGGGCTGAAACGAGAGTTTAGTGATCACAAAGGAAGAAGGAACATCTGCACAGAGCGGGCTGGACCCCCATCGAGCTTCCTGTGCCTGCTCCAGATGTTAATAAATGGACGTCATCACGTTCCGACAATCATTTTATACTGTTCGCCTCACTTTCATGAGAGGACCATCAGACTGTGGAAAAATCAGTCATATGTCTCGCATGTTGATTTAATCAGCTCGTCACAGCTTCGCAGACCTCAGGATCGTTGGAAACGTGCTGGTTGGCCTCTCTTTGGTTATTTGTGGGTTTGTAGGTGTTCTGCGGCTCGATGCTGGTTTTGGTCTCTTTGCGGTTTCTTTGTGTCCTGCTGTGGCTGCTTTGTGCCTCTGTTGGAGAGTGAAATGTTGTCCACTTTCAGGAAACTATGGATTTTTTTGGATCTGTTGGGCCTAACTGGTTCCTCCAAAGCTTGTGCAACATGACTGCTGGCTGTAGGTGGACTGAGGTTAAACGCCATGTGGTGCTCAGGTCCTGCTGTCCAATCAGGGATTTCCTCTAAAAATAAAAGCATTTCCAGTCAACCTTGAAGATACTGAGCTGTTGTTTCTGCCTGCTGACCATCTGTCTGTCTCTCTGGACTGATGATGTTTCAGAGTTCAAACTAGGTCGCTTCGACTTTCCCCCTCCTCCCTTATAACTGCAGTAATCTCAGAGCGTGCTGACCAATCACGTGGTCGGCCGGGCTCGCTCCCTCCCTCCGTGGACGGCGGTATGCTGCTGCGTTGAAAATTGTTTGACCTCTTTGAACTTGACCCGTTGACCCCCCAGCTACAGGCAGCAGAGCTGGCCTGACTGAGTCCTGCTCTGAACGCTGCCGTCAACAGCCTGGGTGTGTTTTTGTGTCAGCTCCGACCTTTGGCCTACTGGCCCCAGGAGGAAGCACCAATTAAGTTGATGTTGTTTGTTGCTGGCAACACTTTCCTCCATCTCTGACCTATGACCTCTCCCAGAGTTTCTGCAGCAGCATTTTCCTTCCTCTGAGCTGAACTTTGAACGAGATGCAGAAAAACTGTCTGCAGGCGGAGCAGCGCTTCAGGCTGATCATAAAATAATGAAAAAAGAAGCACCACACCATCAGTGTGTGCCTAATTTCACATAGAAGGAAAAGAAAGATCCACGTCCTCGTCTCTGTGTGGGCTCTGCCCTCCGCACAGATGCTGCAGAAAGCTTTTAGAGCCGCCTCATAAATAAATAAATGTAATGCGTGATGCTCGAGTAAATCCGTCACTCGATGGAGTTCAATATGTTTCCATCAACGAGTGGACCAAAGTTAATTAAAAAGACACTGTCTCACTTACAGCTGGGATCGCAGTGTTTCAGCCTGTGCCTTCATTCAACATTTGAACACTTTTTAAGAGATGTGTCGATTGCAGTTTTCTTTTTCTAACAACTATAACTGACAAACAAAAATCAAGTTTATTTTCATAATAAGATAAATTATTAAACTTTTCACAACACTGCAGTGAGTTCCACTGAAATTCTCTGTAATTATTGTAGAGTTTTTAACTTCACAGTATAAAGCACCTTGAGATGACTGTTGTGATTTGGCACTATATAAATACAATGGAACTGAATTATATAGATTTATAGAACTAAACAAATGTCACTTCCATCACTCTGGCTGCTGTTCATCTGTAGTGTTGGCTGTCAGTCCGCTGTTACCTCAGCTGGTGTCCAGGTCTGGAGGGGGCTGTAAAACTTTGTGAAAGAGTCCGATACGAGTCGATGAGCGGGTGAAGCTCGCTTCTGACCGATCACAGTGAAACTGAGGTGAACTGCTGAGCACATCCTGAACGTTTCTGCTGGTTTTGCTGCTGTTAGCCGGCGTTGGTGAAACTTCCTTTGAAGTGGCTCTAACACTGTTGGACCGTGAAGCTTACTAAAAATAAGCCTCAGAGCCGAATAAACTCTCATGTATGTGAGAATGTAACCAAACTGTTTAACAGGGGAAAGTGTGATTTTTAGGACACTCGAGCCTAACGTTAGCTGGATGCATAATGTGACCTTATAACCAGCTGTTGCTGTTTAGCTGACTCCTGTCAGCTGTCCGGAGACGGGAGGGTCACAGGTCTGATCCACTGACACTAATAAACACGTTTACGCTGTGTTTGTGTTTAGAGCCCTGACTAAACACAAACACAGCGTAAACGTGCGTGTTTGTGACTTAACTTCGGGAGATGAGGCTTGAGGTGAGGATGAAGAGGATGAGCTCTTTAAATTAACAGTATAAGGTGTACTATGTAAGTGGCCGGTCTCTCTAGCCACATGATAAAATGCGGTGAGGCAGAACGGCGATGTCCATCTCGTTCACTGTGTATTATGAGAATGCATCAGTTTGTTGGAAGATGTAATTACACACCGAGTGCATATTTAGAATACAGTATCATTTTCTTCTATTAAATAACCTCAAAAAATGCCTGATTGTATGTTTAAATAGAAAACATCGGATTCATTTTTGTCCCTGATGGGGTGATCAGGCTTACGATTAAAAAAAAAAAAGTCTCTCTTGTCTTTGAGGCCGAGGCCTGAACGGCCCGTGCTTCTGGAGGATGGTCACGCTGCTCCCTGGAACGTTTTGTGGTGTAACAGCTGAAAGTGAAGGTTTCTGTGCTGCCAGCTGCAGCTCCTCTGTGAAATGTGTTTACTCCACTATCAGAGACGCTGATGGGGTGATAGAGGAGGACAGAGTAGGGTAAAAAGCTTCATGTCCTCAGGTAGAGGTGTTCATGGACGCTCACCTGTATCTGTAACACTTTTAAAATCACTGCTGGCGTTTCCAAGCATCAAACAGCAGGAAGCATGAGATGACTTTCCGTAGCTCCATGTCTGCATTAAACTCGTGTGGTTGATAAGCACAGCAATAATCGGCTGATTTAAACAAAAGTAGAGCCGATGTTTCTGGTTTATGAGTAGAGTGCGACACGCTTCGAGCGTCCCTTTAAACGGACACGTCAGGGTCTTATTTTTTAGCAGTGGACGGAGGCTGCAGCGATAAGACCCATCAGTTCATATTCGACTCTGTGCATTCAAATGACTTCTATTTCATAAATGAAAGTTAATCGTGTTTGGAAGGCTGAAACTGTGCAAGACTTCAAAAAAAAATAAATGGATATATTATAAAGATAGCTGCAGATTATTTTTCCATTACCTGACTGCTGGCAGTCATCATTCAGCTTTACACAAACAACTTTTACATTTCACAAAGACAAACACCACTGATGCACACACAGACTGCATATTCCCGATATCAATGGATTTGATGCGTCTGGATATGACACAGGAAACGGTCAGCTCTGGTTCCAGTCCGGCGGAGTTTCCTTAATAAGCTCAGCTGAGCGGCATTAAAGCCTGCTGTCACGTTCAGAGGAAGGTCCGTCCTTTGTGCCTTTATGACTGTTCCGTTAATCATATTTCATAGGAAATGTTGCTGTTTCATCCTGATCCACTCTGAGTGGACGTTAAGTAAAAGTGCGGTGAGGACAGAATATTCTGAGTATGGTCAGAATATGATCCAGCATGCAGAAAACAGCCGGAAACCGCAGGTAACGTCTTTGAGGCTCGTCTGAATGCTCCCAGCAGATGGAAAAATGAGTCTGATATAAATAATCGATCGGTCAGGGTGAAGTGAGGTCAGCGTTGATCACAGGGTGGAGACAAAGGTGAGGTCTGTAACTGAGAGATGTGGAGGACGTCTGTGTGGGTGATCCTCCTGTGATTAGGATGCTCCCGCTCTTTGATAGAGACGCTCTCTGTGCCTGACGTCCATGCTGAAAAGTCAAGAGGCTGTCGAAGCTCCTTTCACTGCTGAGTAACAGAAGAGGCGGAGGGAGAGGAAATCAGAAGTTCACTGATGAAACATCTCATGTGGAAGCAGAGCGAGGAGGATCTAAAAATACCTGACGAACGCTCTGACAGGCTCTGATAACGTGATGCTGATTGCAGCCTGATGTACTGATGAGAGCAGAGCAGAGTCAGCACCTCCGCGTCTGAGGCTGCTCAAACCAATCGAGGCGGTGCTTAAGAGGAAGTAAAGAGGGCCTGATGGGAGCTCAGGTGAGATGGACTTGAAGACCAGCAGGAGCATCAGTGTGGATCTGCAGCCGGACTTTTGTCCAAGCGTCACGCATGTTTAAATTTGCATTTGCAGCCTCAGATCCATTTTAATGCTTGTTTACTGAGAGAAATGCAGTGAAAAGCCCCCAGAAACAAATCTCTGCTGATTAGAGCTGAAACACTTCTGAAATGCTTCTGAAGCAAACTCGCTGATTGTTGGGACGGAATCTCCCTTTTGAGCACAGACGGTTAGTTCAAGGACTGTTGGAAAGTTCAAATCTGTTCAGTATAATAAATATTTTATAGCTTTATTTAAAGTTAGGGGTGCAGCAGCTTTGATGTCAGGGCCTCCTGTCATTTTGAACCAAGATACCAAATCCAGTGTTTTTGTAATTTTATTTTTCCACCCATCCACCCCGACCTCCACCTTAAGCCGACTCTGCGGGTCTGCTGCTTCATCACCTGACTTCACCTTTCGTGCCGGTCAGATTTCTTACAGTTACTCAAAGCTGCCGATAGGTTGCATTTTTTAAGAGAAGTTGCTGAACCTCAGAGTTGCAAAGTCAGGAGCAACAACAAAAAGTATTCAAATCTGGACTTCAAAACCAGCCACGCCAAAATGTGTGTGTCTGGGGTCCTTTTGTAATCTCTCAGGTTGTCTTTGTGTCTGCAGAGTGCTTCATCATTTTGTGTCTTATTTGTGTCTTTGCCTCTGGAGTGATTTTGCTCTGTTTATGCTCCCTTTTTGGGGTGATTGTGTGTGTCTTTCAGGTTGTTTGGTGCCTTCAAAATACCTCAGTCTGTGTTTCCAGTCAGAGGTCGTTACCTCTCTGCCCTAACGTGCCCCGCTTCCTGTCCTCTGTTACCATGGTAACATGAAGGGAACGTTAACGAGCTGGACCCTCATGAGGTCATGAATCATCGACTCCTCTCCTCGTCGTCCTCCTCTTCTTCTTGTGTTTGATTTGTGCCGTTCTGTGTCTAATGGAGGGCTCTCTCGGTCACTCGATTCCACTCCTGCAGCGTTAATGGAAAGTCGACCGCAGCCTCTTTACTGTTCTCACAAACCAAACACTCATCATCTCCTCCCCGCTCGCTCGCCACTCTCCATCGCGTCCGACCACGTTCTTCATTCATCTCTTCTTTTAAATCGGATTTTTTTCTTCTATCAGGTGTGTGATCAGCAGCTTAGTTTTATGCTAATCAAAAACCGGGTGAAGAAATAAAGGAAGCAGGTAGTGTGCAGCTGTTTAGCATAACCGATTTTGTGCCCCCCCTAAAAAAAAGTTTGATTATTTCAGAAAATAATGTTTTTGTCTCTCAGAGCAGAAACTTCATTATGAAGCTCGGGGCCACGAGGAAGTAAAACCATAAAAAAAATGAGAATAAAAACCAGTGAAATTGTTTGGTNGAGGAACCAGATGGATGACTCCAATCTTCTCTTTTCTCATTACTTTCATCTCTCCATCACTCGCTGTCTCGTTAGTCCAGTCCGCTAATGAACTTCCTGTTACTAACATGATCCTTCCTCACTTCATCTTCATCGTATCGGTCTGTCTCGTCTTTTTCCATTTTTTCCACCGTGCCCCGGGTCTGTTGTTGTCCCGATCCGTGCTCTGAGATCGATTCTTCTTCTCTCTGTTTTGTTCGTCCTTTCTTTTTATCAGTATTCTTGTGCACATTTAAACAGTTCAAGAAACAAAATGAATGAAAACTTAATTGTTTTGCTGATCTGGGTTAGGGTTAGGACCAGCAGGAGAGCCCTGGTTAGAACTGGTTTCCATGCCTTAGTATTAGCTGGGGGACGCAGGTGATTGAGCTGAACAGGTGGAACAGAAGTCAGTCCTCTCCTTCTTCTTCTTCTTTGTTTTTTCAGGCAGTTTTTAGCAGCTAACAGGAAGTGTGGGCTGATAAGAAATGAGAAATAATAAACTTAAGATGAGCGGGGGGGTGAACTTGGGCCGGGCTTTAAATGCAAAGGTAGAAATCCTGTTGCAGTGTAATCATCGAGATGCTCAGTTAAACACACTTTGATTTGCAGGTTTAGTTTGAAGCAGCTAGCAGCAGTGTTACAGCTCACCTGACTGACCTGTGGGAAACGGCTTCATAGGATTCACACCTGGATCGTGTGACCCTGGATCACGTGAACAGATAAATGCATTTCCCCCCACATGTTAATCACATGACCCGTAAGGCCCCTGGCCACTTGAGACCACGACCTGGATGACTGAGACCTTACAGAGACAGTCCCAACAAGGCCCCGATTTCAGCC